>JAPZEB010030808.1:0-11588 GCA_029783705.1 Chaetodon striatus
ATGTGCTGAATGTGCATATTAAGGCAGTACAGGAGGAGGCGCACATTAATAATCCTCCAGGACTGTAACATGCTCATATTTAACCCAAACTATGTGTCATGTGACACGTTCTCACCACATACGAACCACACCAGAGTTCGTTTGTAACCAGACTGAGACCACCTCTTCAAGAAGGTCTTGGTCCAGTTGTTGTAGTGCACACCTGAGTGTGACTGCTGTGTTCACACCTGCCCAAACTAACCACACTCAGGGGCAAACTAACTGGAGTTTGATTGAACCAAACCAAACAGGGCAGGTGTGAAAGCAGGAGGTTTTTACTGTGAGCTGTGTTTTCAAGGTGCCTGATGCAAAAACGCAAATGGCCCCATGTAGAGCCAGGATTTGGTTTGTCCATTCTGGGCTACTGAAGAAACATGGCACTGCAACATGGCGATCTCCATAGACGTACCCACTCCCTATAAGATGTACATTACTTATTCTGAGGTTACGGAAACACAACGATTCTTATTTTCAGGTGATTTAAAAAAACATACTTATCATATTATGTTCCATCTCTGCCAATATATCCCCGTTAATCCCACACACTGGACCTTTAAAGACACACTCAGACGATCAGCTCAAACCCACAGCAGCAAAGTTCAAAGACATCCAAGTCTCATCACAAAGGCGTCCAACATTCACCTGTCCTTTGTTCAGATTTATGAGCGTGAGTACGGGACTTCTGAAATGCTGCATGCATTCACTAGAGCCAGCTGTTGGCCAAGAAATAGCTTGAATACATAAGCTACATAACTTCTTTAAAATAACATCTCATCTGTGGTTTCTCTGTTAAAGACACACACATTTAAAAAGACAGTTATTATGACGTTGATGGAAGTGGAGCTGGTGACTGGTGGCTGATGTTTCCCTCGCTTTAAGGCCATGGGGTATCCTTGTACTAAAGATGAAAAGATGAAATGGATACAGATGTTCTTATTAGAGTCTGAGTAAGATCCCAAACATGTTGCAGTGATCCTTTAAAGAGCATGTGTTGCCTGAGACTCCATCTCATCACTGCCATGACATAGATACTGACAAGATAGCAGAAAAAACTCCGGCTCACCACCTGTTTCTCTGTGAAATGTCCATCAGTTACTTTTCACTGGCTGCTGTGCATAATAAACAGTCTTGCCCTTCATATCTACTTTGTCACTTTGATTTGATGCATTGCTTTTAGAATAACTGCTTTTACTTCTTGTGCTACACGGTTCCGCATTTTAAATGCCATCTGTAGCCGTTCCTGGTTTTAAATGCCATCTGTACCTGTCCAAATTATGCCTGATTCATGACAGCTCCCATTACTTATTTGAGTGTCTGAGTCGAGGCTATTTAATTGAAAAAGGTAACAGCGTTTTACATAAGAGTTTTTTTTCTAATACAAAAGGACTTTGATTAAACATCAAATGCCCACCATCGCTCATCATGACTTCTCTCTGACGACTGCAGCAGGTTTTAAAAACAAATGTTCAAGCAGTTACCCACATCCACTGATGTTTTTCTCCTTTTATGTTTCCATGTTGACGCAGGTCAAGGAGGAAACGCTGACACTTTATGTGAAGGACCTGTTTATGACCCAGAAGGCAGCCTGTCAGCAGATTTTTTACCCTCACAGACCTAAATAAACCCTTGACCTCCTAAAAATTTGGGATTTTACAGCCGAATGGCTCAAGCGGCTCCAGGCGGGCGGGAGAGTCTGAGCTGCCAAGGTCGCAAAGTGGCAATACCAATGCTGCCAGCCAAGTGTTTAGGTCTCAGTGTAGATTCTGAGGGGAGTATGTACAGGACATCTCAGAGGAGGATACTTTAATCACCTCAGCAGGGCCTGTGGGGAAGTCTCAGCTGCTAATGTCTGGATAATAGAGGGATCTATTGTCTGCTGTTATACCTCAAGACCTGGGACTCATCTTTTGTTGGATTGACTCTTGAAGGCCTCTTCAACAGGAGTGCAGCAGCTGCTTCGACTGGTGTGTGTATAGCTATCATTTGTCTGTCTACCTATATGTCAAACACAATTCAGACCTATCTGTCTATGTACAGCTTTATTCCTGCAAGTGTTAGACTCAAAATGAAGGACAGAAAAGTTTAAATATGTTCATTACAGTACCAGATCTTACATCATGAGAAATATTCTCTAGAAAAAATAGGAATAAGTAATCAGTAATCAGTAGTAATCAGTGTAAGTACAGACTTCTTACAAGAAAATGGTAAATTTTGGTAGTAGTTAAAGTCACCCTTTAAAATATTACTGAAGTAAAAGTATATAAGTAACTAGTATTTACTATATTTAAGTATCAAAAGTAATTTTATGATATAAATTGTACTAAAATATTAAAAGTAAAAGCAAAAGTGAATGCTATTATTTAAAGCAAGCTGTCAGAATTTGGGGAATTATAAAGTTTATTTCTTTGTCAATTTACACCACCTTAAAAATGAAGCCTACATTACACCTGAAGAAAAACAAATTAAACAAGTTAAGTTTTTTCACAACTGTAAGGATCTGAAAAACAAAATCATTTTTTCTTTTCCTCCCATTCTGTCAGCCGTCTCTTTGTCCCTTCATCCCTTCATCCCTTAAACCCTCCTCTCTTTCTCTCTTCCTTCCCTATTTTGTAGTAAGTAACTAAGATGCTTAGGAGGAAATGTAAAAGTAAAAGTGTATTTTTTTTGTCTTTCAGAAAGTAAAAGTGAAAGTTGACAGAAATATAAAAAAAGTAAAAGTGCAGGGGCCGGATCCACAAAACACCTTAAGTTAATATTTTCCTTAAAGTCCTTGTTAAGGTTTTCTTATACTAAATTTGCACAAAACACCTTTAAGTCTTCTCCTTAAGGTTTTCCTAAAATGTTCACTTAAGCATTTATGGTTTTCTCCTGGTCTTGGCTTTACACTTATGGAATCCCTCGACCGTTGCACTAAAGAGAAGAGCAACGAAAGCTAAAAAAAAAAAAATAACCTTAGGGTAGCTCTGACTCCATCTTAACTGCAGTATGAGTTCATGGTGATAAATGAAACACACACCCTGAGAGGAGTGTACTGAGACCAGTATAATTTTATTCCTCCAGGAGTATAATCTTTTCCTCCTCCAATATGTTTTTCTCATCTTTTTTCTTCAGTTATTTTGTCTCTATCTAACTTTAAGACAACTTAGTGAAACGATAACAGGCATCACAAGCGTGAGTCCAAGCAAACAAACAATCCAGGGAAACTTGTACCACTGTTAAATCTCCTACAACACAGTAAATGAGATGGGAAAGAAAACCTTTCAAGGGATTCTGTGCAACTGCGTAAGTCCCTCAGCTAAGAAGAAATGAAAACCTTAAATATCATGCTTAAGGAGAAAACTTAAGGTGTCCCAGATACTCCCAAAAACAGTTAAGCACTGTAATGAAGAATATTACTGCATTACTTCCAAGTGACTTAAAAATGCTTTAATCAGTGGAGGTGGAGAAAGTACTGAGATCTATCTATCTATCTATCTATCTATCTATCTATCCATCTATCTATCTATCTATCTGTCTATCTATCTATCTATCTGAGTCATCTGCCTAATGCTAATGCGTCAAACACGATTTCTTAGTCAGCCTTATAGAAGTCATGTACTGACAACAGAACAGCAGTGACTACATAGAATTTGCATCTGACCTATCTTCCCTGACCTACATGAGATGATTCACCATACCATCTGAGGCGTTTCCGCTGGACACAGATATAAATATCAGCGTCCTGCAGCATAGGTAGTCACGCGAAGAAGTGATGGAATGAGTGAGGGATTTTAAAGGAGGGAGCTGACAGGTTCCTTTTCAGACAGTAACAGATATCTGGAGACCTTTGGTGAGAAGGAGACTGATGCTTCTGTCAACACTAACGGTGCGTTCGGAGTAAAATAGAGGGGAAAGACACCACAGCAGTAAGGGAGGGAGCCTGGTGAGGGCATTTTGTCATTCACATTAAATAAACTGATTCCCACTGGGACTATTTTTTATTTTGAACGTACACAAGGTGCCAGAGTGCTTTAAGAAGCATAAAAATAAAACTTGTTTAAAAGGGAAAAAAGTGCCAATGGAGGATAGAGGTCAGGGCTAAGCCCCGACGCCTCTGTGTACACCTGACCTGTGACTGGATATGGCTCTCAGTGAAGATGAGTGAGGACAGCAAAATGTCAAAAGGTTGAAAACATAGGCCGTATAAAATAACAAATGTAGCCACCGTGATGTTCTCATTGGTTTGTGGACTCCTGTATTGAAGCCTCGAGTCTGCCATTTTGGCACCTTCCTGTTTTTTTTTTGGAGCCAGAAGTGACCATATTTGGACATGAAGGTGGAGCTAATCCTAATGCTAGCTGTTAGCCTGGTTAGCATGGGGCATTATATGGTTAACTTTGATGATGCTAATGCTAGTTTTCTCCAGCAAAAATAGATTTACACCCATGTGGTGAGGGGCAATAAGTGTGTAAAGTAGGAAGAGGATCGACAACACCACCTGGGGCAATTACACCTCAGGAAATACTTTTCAAGAACCTTAAATTGAGTTGAAAATTGAGGGATAGGGCACACAGACTGGTTACTGAAGCAAGGACAGAGACATTAAGTCAAAATGAACCAAATGCTTTATTGAATTTATCAAAAATAAGCAAGTTAGTCAACACATTCTCACTCCGACCTCGTCACATATCGACATTTGGCCACTGACTTCCCACATCCACATACGACATACAAGGTACCCTGGGTGCATTGGTTGTTGACGTTCTGGGACGGCATCTCAAGTTCTGCTCGTTACATGCAATAACTTCCGTTTTCACAGGAAATGTAACGTTTAAATACCGTCACTTCAAAAATAAACACAATACCTCGGTACAATACCGCAAATTGGCGTTTTTTTTCCTTCAACAACTCACGCATGTTGTCGGGTTTAGGAAAAAAGAACAGGGTTTGGCTTTATAATCTCATGGGACACGAACACTGCTCTCCCAGGTGAGAGTCAGTCAGTCATCAACCAACCCACCCACCCCACTTGGACTTTCATGACCTTAACTTTCGTCCTTGTCCTGCTGTGTCTCCCCCTGACGCTGCCTGGCACCATTAAACTATAATGGCAACTGGCCGCGTAACATGCTGACGCTAAAGAACGCCTTTTTCGTTGGTGTCTGATGCCGCAAGTTATTGCCCAAGTGCCGTTTTCCAACGACTCTGGAGTGAGACTGAGCTCTGATACACAATTTATAACTACAAGTTAAGTAAAATATCCAGTCCAAAGAAAGCTAAACTAAACAAAACTAGGGAAAGTGAGCAGAGGCCACTTGAGGAGAGGCAGACTACACTGAGGAGAGCCCGGGGTGCCACCACTTATTCACCTCAGGTGCAACACAGCAATACTCACAGCAAAATGGTACAATCTACAATTGTTTCTTGCTGTTCTTCCTTGCAAGCATCAAGTGCAGGGACCTCACCATAGATGCCTAGCTTCCCAAGGAGATGGCACTCTGCTTCACTTTCCACAGTTTTGTTAAGTTTAGCTTTATTTGAACTGGATATTTTACTCTTGTGGTTTTAGACTGTGTATCCAGACACTTTCAAGCTAATTGTAATAATACAGTATTTTAATTCCCCCTTATTGTGTTGATTTGACTCTTAATGTTCTTTTCTTTCCTCCCAGCAGCTCCAGTCCCTGCTTATTTGCTCAATTTTAATAAATTCAGTAAAACACTTGGTTCATTTTGACTTCATGTCTCTGTCCTTGCTTCAGTAATAAGTCTGTGTGCCCTGTTCCTACATTTTCGACTCAATTTAAGGTTCTTCAAAAAGTATTTCCTGGGGTGTAATTCCCCCAGGTAGCGTTGTCGGTCCTCTTCCGACTTTATACACTTATTGCCCCTCACCACACCTATAATAACAAAACGTACTTGCTGAAAAAATGCCTATCTGACTCCTTAGAGGGTCTTTCAGTACAACTTAACACTGAACAAGACTTTTCGGCGACCAAAATGGTGACTTACGTGAACTGAAAACGCACTTACATAGCAACAGCTATGGCTACATCTGTAGTCTGGGAATCTTGGTTTACTCCATGGATACATCATCTAAACAACGCTGTCACAGTGGTAGTGACTTTACAACATAGGGCACCCACCAGTCACTCAAAGCACCCACACCCTTAATTATGCATAACTTTAAGATTTAATAACATTTAAATGAGTGAGTTAAATAAAAAATCAACCCCTGTACAGTTGTCATAAACTGGGAAATAAGCTATAGAGACCAAAAGTGTTGTACCAGGCTGTAAACATGTTTATTTCTGCTGCAAACTTAGACATTTTAACATGAGGGTTTATAGCCAGCCTCAATTTGCCATTTAAGTAACTGCCGATTTTGGCACTTCTGCACTGACTTCATTATTCAACCCTGGAGGATGCTGCTCGTTTCAAATAGGCAATTCATTTATAATATACACTGATAAATATTATTAGTATTTGTCCCTGAACTGGCTCCTGGCCTCCTGACATTTTTGCAAAAGCGGCCCCCAGGCAAAGCAAGTTGAGTATGCTTCCTACAGTAACAAGCACATGACTAGCAGTGCTGGTTACGGTAAGGAAAAGCTCAGTCTGCTGGCCATCCATGGTTGCCTGTCCCTGGTTCAAAACTCACACCAATGACACAGTGACTTAAAGGACACTGATGGAGCCTCATCTGAACCTAAAATAAAGTACATGCCAAAAATTCCTTCGGCGTGACAGTTGTCAAAAGGAAGCTGGAAGTAGGGTGTGTGAGAGGAGTCTTGGGTTTCAGGCTGCGGGGATGGTGGGATGAATCACTTGGGGAAGTTGCGTGGGGGTTGGCTGCCGGTGTTGCTGAGGGGAGGGGAGTTTATTCCTCCGAGTGGTCGAGTACAATGTCCTTCAGAGCGGAAAGCTGTGACAGCCAGTAGTTTAAGGACAGACTGAGAGGGACAGAGCGGCGTGTACCGATAAAACACCAGAGACCTGAGTGACACCAAGGTGCTGCTGTGAGACAGACGCACAGACCGTGATCGTTCAGACCCTGAGTAAAAAGCCGAGGAGATAAAACATGGGGGTGTACAATGAACAAGGGTAAGATTACTAACCTTGATTAAGAGCCCCTGTTCTGATACATTTAAGAAAACAAAGTTGACTTTGAGGCATGTTTTGCATCATTTAAATTCATTTATCATCATTTTATAACTGCTGCAATGTAATTAGCACTTGGAAGAAACAGTGTGAGATGATACAGTACGCCAGATTTTTTACACTAATCAATGTTTTCAAGTTCTTTGTTCATTCGGAATGATTTATACAAATTATGGTACTTTTAAATTGAACATGACCATTTGTTAAAACTTCTTGTATCTCTAAATATAGTCAATGAGACCTCACAGTTACTGCACTGATTTCATGTCTCCTGTATCCCTGTATGTTTTAGGGCGGCCCTGCAGGAACCAGAGTCCCGCCACATGCTGATTAAAGAGAGAAAAGAAGGGTCTTCCCGCCGTGGTCGCCACATGTCAAGCCCCCTCTCCCTTCGCAAACAGCTCAGCAAACTTCCCCCCCAAGATGTCTTCAATGCCAAGATGTTTGTGGGTCAGTTGCTGCATTGGTGTTCATCTGACATGTAGATTTTACTGAGCTTTTATTTCCGAGTGCAGTTCAAGCTGCTCTTGTTCTGCTCCCCGGATGGAGGATGGAAAAAGAGCAAAGTTTCAACGGCATAATGAGAGCTGATTATCTGGAGTATTCTTCAGCAATCACAGGAGTTTGAAAGGAGTTTGAAAGAGGTGGCAGGGGAAGTATAATGAAAGATGTTACTGAGTTGCATTATGGGAAATGCACCCGTAGGATCTGGTGTTTTTGGAGCTTACAGTAGGGTTATCTATGGCACTGTTGCATTAATTTCTTCATTAATTTAAAGAGATACGCCGCCTAAATTAAGAATTCAATTGTGTTATTTCCATGACCTAGAAAAGTTCAATCAATATTTGTGAACATGAGCTGCTCTTTTTGAAAGCCAGAAACCAGAGAAGTAAGTCTCAAACTTGTGATGTCATCAGATAAAAGTCTGGAGCTGCTCCACAGACAATGAACGGGAGCTTGATTTTGGTGACCCACAGAATGTTTAAAAAATGAGCTTTATTCAATTGTAGTGTTCTCAGCTCTGAAACAACAAATGTGCCCATACACTCAGAACATTTCCCTGGCTGCTCTCAGTGTCATCTATAACATCTCTCACAATTCATTGTCTATGGAGCGGCTTAACACTTTATATTTAATGACATCACAAAGTTGAGTTTTAGCACTCTAGCTTTTGATTGGGGAGAGAGTTGGGCCTCGATCACACTGAAAGTATTTCGCAGGTTGCAAAACGCGAGGCGTACTTGAGGAGAGGGAACACCCATTGTCAGTTTTTTTTTTTTCAACTGAGTGCCACTAGTAAAAAAAAACTTGCTGCGCCTTTTTATCGTTGCCAGGCAACCACCCCATCATGTCCTGACCATCCTGTCCTGTGTAATCGATCCACCATTTTTGTTTTCACAGTAATTAGTAGGTAGTTACTAAGATGGACAGGCAGAGGATACTTGTTCCAGCTCTGGGTATCCAGCAACCACCAGTTTCACAGAAGACCCGCCTCTCTAATCATATGATTGGACAAAAGGAAAAAAGATCACAAAAAGTGAGATGATAAGGGCTGAAAAAGCTTCATTCCCATTAAAAAACAATAAAAAAAAAGTCGCATCCAGGTGCTACAACGCTTTCAGTGTGATCAGGGCCTTGTTCATTTATGTAATATTTTTGGACTTGCTTTTAATGTGTCTTTTAGGGCCTGTTTACACCTTGTACTAACATGCCTGTCAGTGATCCGAACACAAGTGGACAGCAGAGACACATCCCTGTTCACACCTGGTCTATCATTCATCTCCAGCTGATCACTTGTGTTTAGACTTTGGTACTTGCTAGTCAGGTTAATGGTTATGCAGGTACAATTGGAGAAATCCCTGTCCTTCCATGGAGCAAAACGATGGCAAAACACTTTGTCCAACTAGTCTTTAAACGGGCAGGTTATACAGAGGTAGCACACTGTCACTAAAACATCAATCATGTCTTGCACTAATGACGTACGTAGTCCTTGTCAGGGACGAATCAGGACGCATTCGCATCTACACTACAATGTGTCCCAGACCACCTCGGCTAATGATTTGATCGATCGGATCAAATTCATCTTGGTGGTCATTCACACTTGCATTTAACGCCGTACTAACACATTCTCACTCCGACCTTGTCACATATCATTTGGTCATTGACTTTCCACGTCAAGATACAACGTGCAAGGTACCCAGGGTGTGTTGGTTGTTGACTTTCTGGGACACCGTGTCAATGTCTGCCTGTTACATGCATTGTCTTTTTTCAAAATACCCTTTTGTTTTGACAGGAAATGTACAGTTTGCGTTGAGTCTCTTTCAACATAATCGCACTATGTCGGTACAATTGACGTATTTTTTCCTTCAACAACCAACACACATGGTTACATTTTGCCAACACACACACACGTGGTTGGGTTTAGGAATAAAAGAACAGGGTCTGGCTTTTCAGTCTTACAGGAGGCAAACACAGACCTCCCTGATTGAAAGTTGGTGGTTTTTGGACCCATCCACCACCCTTCCCACAGACCCTACTCGGACTTTTGCCACCTTAACTTTTGTTCTTGTCCCACCTTTCATTCTTGCCAAGGACCGCTTCCATATCATGCCAGCATGAAAGGGCAGCTTTTTCGTCAGCGTCTGACACCGGAAGTCACTGACCAAGTGCCAGATTTTGACAACTTTGCAGTGAGACCAAGTGGGCTGTACGCCTGTAGTCTGATCACCCAAGACACATGTTTGAAACTTTGTATTCGTCCAATACTAAATTGTTGGACTACCCTTTTGAAACCACTTTGACGAAAGCAAGTTGAATCACAACAAATCTTTGGGTATCAGGCCCTTTTCACAGCACATTGTAATTTGTCATGGTATGAAAAGCATAAATGTTACTAATAACATTAACGATGGCTCTGATCTATTCAAACATCCCACTAACCCAGGACGGTGAGTCAGCATGCACAATACCAGGACCCTGAAACTGAGGCAGCTCAGTGGAACATTTTGTGTTTAAAAGGCCTGTTTTGTATCCACTTTTTTATAAAGTAAACATGTTGCTTTAAAAGGAGTATTCGATGCTCATTAAACGAATGCATCAGTGACACCTTCTCACATCTTGTTCTCAGGCGCTCTCTGTATGGATACCATGCTGTCTAGAGACGACTGTGGTCACCTTTTACTGTAATTGCTCCAGTCAGTTAAAGAGGTGCTAAAGAGAATCTTCTGTTAATATTTAATGGCTATCTAACAGCTTCGGTCCCCTGCCAAAGTTCCCCATTATTATCTACATCACAGTTAATAATGACAGTGATTATCGCCACCGTCACCAACACAGTCTCCAGAACAACAGAACAGCTCCCTCCATGAAAAGGCTGGGAGCATGAAACCAGGCAAACAGAGCATACAATGCAAACACAGGATTACAGTCTGTAACAATAAATTCAGCTTCTAAAGTATTTAAGGAGACTGTTGATCATATTGTATGAGAAAGGGAAGGTTGTTTGAGACTTAAATTAAAAGGGTAAATAGAAGGTGAACCTTCAAGTTGAAAGCAAAGACAATTTAAAACATACTGACAGGTGACAAATTAAAGGACAAACCTCAATAAATGAGTGGAGAAACATAAAAAAATGCTCCCACAAAGGGCACAAGAAGGCACTGAATGTTTGATGAATGGAAAATGAAGTGAATCAAATGCTTAGGCTTTCTCAAACAGCAAATCTTGACACAACTAAAATTCAATTAGGGGGAGACTCGTTCTGGGAGAACAGAATATTTATTTACATGTGCACATAAGAATGAGAAATGTGAAAAGTCTTTGGCGATTAGACCCCATTGTGATGTCGTTTATTCCAGGAGGGTGGTAAAGATATGGTAGATTAGGAAACCTCCCCTATGGAGTCTAGATGCTGTTGGTGGTAATGGTGGTGATGAGATGAAGAGGGAACTGAAAATCTGGGTGTGACGAAGAGTGGGCTTTTAATGAGCTCATCCTGGGCTCTGGGGCCGTATTCACAAATATTCGGAGAACACTCTCAGAGAGCTCCTAACTTAGGCTACAAAGTTTTAGTAAGGAATTGTTGACTAGGAGTGGTTTAGGAAAGTTTTCAGAGCAACTCTGAGCAAGGAAGGGACAGAAACTTTTACCTTAGTGAGGAGGTGTGGTCGACCCTGTTGTTAGGTGTGATGCATTTTTAACAGATGTGACTGGTTGTCAAAGACATGCCCTTTTGTGAGTCTGCATGCTGTGGACACCCAGTGGAAATGCAATTTCCCAGAACGTCAACAACCAACACACCCAGGGTACCTTTCACATTGTATCAGGATGCGGAAAGTCCATTACCAAAACGTCAATATGTGACGAGGTCGGAGTGAAAATGTGTTGACTAGGAGGCTTTGTGAATACATC
>JAPZEB010030817.1:0-11587 GCA_029783705.1 Chaetodon striatus
GGGTCCAAGCTCATCTGAGATGGACTGACACAAAGTGGAAAAGTGTGCTGTGGTCTGACGAGTCCATCATGGATGTCATGTCCTACGGGCTGGAGAGGAAAAGGACCATGAAGACTATTACCAGCTCAAAGTTCAAAGTTCTGTGATGGTATGGAGGTGTGTTAGTGCCCAAGGCATCACGGGTAACTTGCACATCTGTAAAGGCACCATGAATGCTGAAAGGTACATACAGGTTTCGGAGCAACATGCCATCCCAAGATGATGAGACACATTCTGCACATGTTCCAACAGCGTGGCTTCGTAGTAAAAGAGTTCAGGTACCAGGCTGGCCTGCCTGTTGGGCAACTGAAGTTGTATATGTCCAGCAAGAATGGGACAGAATTTCACTTTCAAAACCTCAACAGTTGGTCCCCTCAGTTCCCAAACACTCACTGAGTGTTGTCAAAGAGAAGGTGATGTCACACAACATGCGGTAAACATGGTAAACATGCTCCTGTCCCAACTTTATTATAACATGTTGCAGGCTTTAGATTCAGAATGAGTTAATATCAACCAAAAACAATTGTTTTGCATATGAAATATCTTGCCTTTGGACTGTATTCAATTGAATATAGGTCAAACAGGATTTGCAAGCATTGCATTCTTTTTTTTTATTGAAGTTTTACATAGTGCCCCAACTTTTTTGGAATCGGGGTTATAAATTATTATTTGTTTTCTTGTCATCTTATAGAAAACCTAGGCGATAACATCTACATTGAAAATCTATCTACATTGAAAAAAATATGACAATATTTCTGTTTGCAGTTTGCATAAATTGGTATGGGTTGTTGGAAATGAAAAATGGTTATTATCAGTGTTTGTATCGGAATATTACTCTATCCTAAAGTCACACAGGTCTCTAGTTTAGGTAATTCAGTCTTTAGTACTGAACAGTGTGCTGTAGAAAGGGGATGTAACTCATAATCACTTCATCTATCTTCAGCCTTTTCTGTTTCCTCTTTCTGACAGTGCACTTGATGTTTGAGTGTGTGTGTGTGTGTTTGTGTGTGTGTGTGCGTGTGTGTGTATGTGTGTGTGGTAATTTGTCAAACAGTTTTTCACTCAGCTTGTCAAGGAAGTACAAAGTTATTTTAGTCCTTTCTCAGGCTCTCTCTCTCTCTCTCTCTCTCTCTCTCTCTCTCTCTCTGTGCCACACCCACACCCTCTCTCTCTTTTCCTCCCACCACACCGGCAGTGTCTCTCACCCCTCCCTCTCTCCCTCTCTCCCTCCACATTAGCGGTCACTGTACAACAGGGTTTAGTGTGAGCTCGGCAGAAAGATAGATGAGAAAGTGGAGTGGAAGCATGGATGGATAATTTTCTCCTCCTTTTTCAGGTTGGCTCTTAATTTTATTCTTTGTTTTTTTTAAAAAATAATATTTATTAGAATGAAGAAGATTGCATAGGCATTATTTAATATTCCTAAAACATTGAATTTAGCATGGTAGAAATAACTTTTGTGGTTGTTGTGTTGGATTGTGAAGTGAAAGTAAAGTCAGTAATGCTCTGTGATGTATGTCAGGGTGTTAGCAGGCTGATGCAGTGCTGTGTTTCAGTCAACTCAGACAAAAGGGGGGCAAAACCAGCTGATGAGAGGGAATCTCCATGATAAATAAGGAAAAAAACAGATCAAAATGTATCTGGCCAACAATGTCATGTAACTCAGTTTGTCCCAAAACTTAGGTTCTACTCATGTTAGTCCACTCCAGTTCCTGCACAAAGGCCTGTGGAAGATTTTCTGTGCTCCTTTAAACAAAGTCACACGTCCTTTATCAAGAAATGTTAATCAAAATGCATCACTGTTTCTCAACGTTAAATGATATCAATTAATATTTTACACACTTTCAAAGAATGTGCTTGAAAAAATAAGGGAAAATTAAATGGTCAAACTCAAAGTGAGAGGAACAGCATGAACTGTCACCTCAGCAAGAGGACTCAGGGTCAAAAGCTGTCAGCTGAGTTGGGCTCTTCATGTTTTTTTTCCTGGTCCTCTGTCTTCCTCCTACAGCCCAGAGACATGCAGGTTAGGTTAACTGGTGACTCAAAATTGCCTTGAATGTGAGCATGAATGGCTGTCTGTCTCTAAAACTTTATTTAACTACAGGGAAATTGCCATACATGCAGTTGCAATACAAAAAGGGAAGAGTGCTAATGTAAAGAGTGCAAATATAAAACATTTAAACAACAATAACTGTGAGCTGCAGATCCAAAATATATACAATGCCAAAATCAGATAAACAGTATAAATCACAATGAACAAGCAGTTCAATGGTAGGGAGTATCAAACTCTGGACTCACCCAGGTGACCGCTGTTCGTGTCTTCTGTGAAGCCAAATGTCGATCTGATTATTTCAATAAGAGAACAGTGTGCTGTGTTAGCGAAGTGGTGTATGTCATGTGACGTTACATTACATTGGAAGTGTTCAGAAATGTTCTTATTTTAAACCAAACCATGATATTCTTTTAAAATCTAACCACGTACTTCTGTTGCTTAAGCCTAACCACGTACTTCTGTTGCCTCTGTTCCTCCCAGCTGATTTTTGTTGCCTAAACCTAACCAGGTGATTTTTGTTGCCTAAGTCTAATCACATACTTTTGTTGCCTAAACCATAAAAAGTAAAAAAATACTCCCATTCTTAGTTTATTTTGAAAAGTGACTGCATCCAATGATCAGAAACTGAAATTCACTAAAAGAGAGAGAACTTTTTTAATTCCAAACAACAATTATGTGCGTTACATTTACTAGTTTCTTAGTTTTGGCCTATTCTTACTCTAATTTCCTTAATAAACAGGAAAATGGAGCTGAACTTAGACCAATGTTAACCTAATTATCTTGTTAACTCACACACTTCATTCAAACTCAACAGTAACAAACAAAACTCACCAAAACTGTCTTTGTTAGTCTTGATAGTTATCTAGTAAGAGTCCACTGTTTCAACAATTACCTGCTCTAGTTTGGTTGAAATAAACCCTTAATTCACCAAGTTAAATGTGAAACTATGTCTGTTGAGCAACAGCTCTCACTTCTACTTTAGAGGCAGGAACATTAACATTACATCATATTTCCACAAACATGCAAATTTAATGTATTTGTATTACTCACTACTGGTTTGCAAACCTTTCCTCAGTGAGTTTGCGACCTACTGCAAGTTAGTTAATATGGAAGGTTATATGGAAGTTAGTTGGGAAGCTGCACTACAGCGATTGCAATAGCAACAATAGACGTAGAAATGGCTGCTGCTTGACCATGCTGCTGCATTGATTTGACCTCTTCTATGGCATCAACTATGGATGGTGTAATGGACACTTGCTGATCATAGTAATGAACCCACAGAACATTATAACCTGACTGCAGTGCCCTGCAGCTCTACCGAGCCTCTTTCTGCTCACTGTGTTGGGTTTCTGGCTTGAACCTTTTCTGTTTTAATTCAGTCTTACTGTTCTTACAGTGTCGTTTCCAGCAGCAGCAGGCAGCTGTAAAAGCCACTGTACACAAACTGTCTGATGAATGACACCCTAAAGTTGTGCCGAATAAACTGGCGCGATTCCCACTGCCATCACTGGGCTTTTATCAAAACTGACATGGCCCATCATTGGTCCAAACTTTGCATGCTGGAAGAAATAAGTGGGGTTGCATGATTGCCCGAATAGGCTGAGATTTTGAGGGAATGACGTGTCAAAGTGGTGCGATTCCTGCTGCGGACACTGCTATCACTGGGAGAGGTCGTTTGATAATATTTGTCCCAAGGTTTTTGCGTTTTTCTAGGTCAACAACTAACATCAACATTTTTGTTTAAAAGCTAACTAAAAGCCAGTTTTGACTGGCACACATCATCATCAGCCACACGTTTAAAAGTCCTAGCAAACAGATACTTCTTGTAGTCAGGTGTGTTTTCATTTTGAATGTGATGGTCCAGACCCCTGTTCAGTTCCTCCATTATCTGGGTTCTTTGCCCCTTTACTATGAAGTAAATGAATGATTAATTATAGTGGTGGAATCAAAAGGACAATAATCAGTGAGTGGTAGTTAAAATATTGAGCTAATGTTGAGCTAAAATAAAATCATTAAAAACTCCAAATCATTATTTTAAGGTATTATTTATTTCATTGTGTAATTGCGCATGCTAATACTATTTTGTTGTGTTTGTAAAAAGCACTTATAGGGTTGGTTTTCAGATGACATTATCCTCATCCATCCGCTCTGTTGTTGAAATGCCTGTCAACAGAGGTGCTGGGGATTACGCTGAGCAAGATTACTCAGGTGCCTGTATTTGTGTGTTTGCTGAAATGTGCGTGTGTGTGTAATTCCAGCCATGAGGCTGACATAAGAGCTGCTGTTTAGACTGAAAACATGTCACCATGTTCTGACAACAGCGAGAGAGAGAGTGGTAATAAGAGTGTGAGAGATGGCAGCTGTTTAGACTAAAAACATATTATGTTCATGAGAGAGACAGCGGGAGAATGACACATGAATAAGTGTTAGATTTGTTTATTTGTCATGTGGCTATGAGAATGTAGAAGAGTCAGTTAGTGACTGTGTAAGGTTCCAAGGAAGGGAAGTAAGTGCAGTCTTCATGCATATTACTGGCTTCACAAAATCTAACATCAGTCTAAGTTATATCAACACTCCAAAGCCCCACATTTCCTGCCAGCTCATTTTAAAAGTCAGCGTTAACAGTGCTGAGTTCTGAACACTATAACAGGAGGACTCGTGGAGGATCCCACCAGGTTCCCCAAGGCCTTCACCCTGCTTCTCTGTCCTCTAGAAATTACATTAATATACCCATTTTGTTTTTGCTATTTTGGAGGAAACAAAATTGCTGGCTGGATTTAGTTGTTTTCCAGGAAGTGTTTTGTCCCTGTGCTGCACAGGAGTCATACGGTCAGGTTGGATAATGGGCATACAAAGAACAGGGGCCTTATTTAGAGAACTTCACATTCAAATTCAAATTCACACTAAATGTTTGCATACATGCAAATGAGAAAATGCCAAAACGATTCTCACTTAGAAAACTGTTTGTACGTCTGCTCGTGCCCAGTTTAGTATTATAAATCCCAAATCTACTCAGAATTGTACGCATGTGTATCAGCCTCATATGCCTATCTCTACATGCCCACATTCAGCCATCAATGGTTGATGCATAGAAACGAGCCCGCTGATCAGTGGGTCTTAACGGTGTATCATGGCACCAACCGAGTGTCACATATGTTTATATATTGCTTCAGACCTTCACCCCAATATGATAGTGACTATCAGTGGTATCCTCCACCCTGGTTATTATTTAAAATGGAAGTTTGATAGGTGAACACAATTTTTTGTCTTACATAAGTTAGCTGACGTGAGCAAGTAATGTTAGTCTGACAGCAGTGCATCCATGTACAGAGCTGAAATATAGAAGATAGTTATAGTGAAGCACATTTACTTACCTGGCCAAAAACAAGTCGACCGTCATTTCGGTTGTGAACCAACCCCGTCTTGCTCCAAAGTCGTCGAATAGCGGTGCTTGGTCAGTGACTTTCAGCATCAGACACCACAGAAAAAAGCCGTCCTTTATGTCGGCATGATACATGGCCGGTTGCCGTTATTGTTTGACAGTGCCTGGTGGTGTCGGGGAAATGTGATGGGACAGCAATGTAGGTTAAGGGGGTGGAAGTTTGAGTAGGGCTGGTGGGAGGGGTGGTGGATGGATCCAACAACCACCAAACATTATTTGGGAGGCCGGTGTTCACTTCCCATTAGATTGTAGAGCCAAACCCTGTACTCTTTTCCTAAATACAACCATGTGCTTTTGTTGCCTTAACTGTACTAAGTGCATGGTGGCTAAACGTAACCATGTGTATTTGTTGTTGGAGGAAAAAAATGTCAAAACTCAGTGTTGTACTGACATAGTGGGTTTATTTTGAAAGAGACTGTATGCAAACTGTACATTTCCTGTAAAATGTAAATTGTTTTGTTTTGTATGGATCACATCCAACATGAGTTTCAATTTTCTGATGATACCTGCTGCGTGCAGGTACAATACTTGAAATATTCCAAAAAATCTATGGCTAACGAAACACTTTTTAACAGAAATCCATCAGTGCAAAGACTCATGTACTTGCTGATAGCCGCATGATAGCATGATAGATTCTTTAATGTTATTTGATGTTATCTTGGAACCCTATAACGGATGATGCTAATTTCATCAGATAGGCTGGTTAACGTGGAAGTGATAAGGACTCAGAATATTCATGCAGGGAAAGCTAAGCAAGACTTATATGAATCTTGCCGAATTCTGGCGTCATTCTGCATTTCAGTAGCTGATCATGAGTGTCAGTACCAAATAGGCTCTCCTCTGCAGTCTGAGGGTGTGGAATGTGATGGTGTCAAACAGCAGTGTGCACAACCCTAGAGTACTGAACAATATATCGGGTGCATGTATTCTTTAGCTCCTTATTTGTAGCCTCTTGCTATATGTTTCCTTCCCTGGGAATCTTTTTTTATTTTACTTTTCAGCTTGTGACACTGGTGAAAGGTTGTTAGAGATGTACAATATTGGATTTTTTTTTGCGGCTATCTGATATCCTTTATAGCTGCAACACATTTGTTACTGTTTGTTAGCCAGGTGGCTCTGCCCTGCCGTGGAAGATCTTTGCATTCAAGGTATTTTAGGGATCTGAAAAGCAGATCCAAAACTATCCTGGCATTTTTCTAGTCTTAGCCTGTTGATTGAGCAGCTCCCACCACCCCAGTCCCTCCCCAAGTGTAGCTGACTGATGAGCTAACACGACCCTTGCGCTTTGACCTGATGTGATGACGATGTCACGTCAGATCAGATATTTTCTGAAAGGGAGCCTGATCATATGCTGTTCAAAACAAAACAAATGTTCAGATTGGCCATTAGTGGTGATAGAAATTTGTCACTGCACCCATGGTCAATAGGGACAGTTGCAGCACCCTTAGCACCTACCTTCCTGCACCCATGGTTACAATGTGCTTTAACAAAAGACTTAACTGAAAGTAATACAATTGCCAGATAAAAAGAGATCATAAACAATATTAATTTACTAATGTAAGTGTTTTTCAAAGCTAAAGTGGGAATAATTAGTCCATAGAGTAAGAAAGTACATGCCGATCTGTCTATATCTGTAACATTTAGAGGCCGTTTTCATATCCTTTCAATCTGTGGTCAGCTTTAAGGGCAGCTGTAGCCAGAGACGTCTTTGTTTCACACAGAACCCCACAGTGGTGCTGATGTTAAGGAACAAGCCTGCTGGTTGTGGTTTTACTGGTAAATTCAAATGCTTCCTGATGTGCTGAACTTGATGAAGTTAATGTTTGAGGCGCTCTTTTCATGCATGATGTGAAGCGATGTGTGATGTTTTATTATAGATAGCAGAGCCTGTTCATTTCTAAGAATGTTGCTCACCCGCCCACACTCCAAAAAAATCTTCTCTTTTCCTGGATTGCTTCCTCATTGTGTTGCCCACTGCATATGCTCAACAGTATCCAGTAGATTTTAGAGAGATTACGGCATTACATTGATTACAACAAAAGGGTTTCAGGTTCCAACCTGCCAGGTGGTTTTCTCTTTGTTCTCTGGCTTCACACCCGCTTTGGCACTTGACATGTCATGTCAACAGTGTTACTGACCTTTCTTTTAAAATCGTTGCCTATTGAGTACATACTGTTTTGGCTGCAGGGTTTTTTTTTAGTTGCAGTGTCATGGTTGGCCAATGGGACAAACTGGCTGACAACTTCTGCACTGTATCCAGCATGAGATATTTACTCCTCTGTGCTGGTGGCAGGAGGCATTATATTTATGGGCTATCCATCCATCCCATTTTTGTAAATGTGATATCTGAAGTACGCATTGTGGTAATTTCTTCAGATTTGGCACAAACGTCCACTTGGACTTAAGGATGAGCTGATTAGATCTGGTCATAGGTCAAGGTCACTGTGACTGTGTCTCCATCTCATTATTTTGAATGCAATATCTCAAGAAAACCTCACGGGGACATCCTCAAATCTGGCACAAACGTCCACTTAGACTCAAGGATGACCTGATTAGAATTAATTGAAAATGTGTGTGAAGCATCCATTTTTTTTAAAAGAATTTGTAGCTTCTTTGCAGCAAAATCCATATGTGAAGCGTTGTCAACTGTCATAGCTACTTATGAGTCTGGACAAACATCGAGCTGCAACTTGACTTGTCCTTGGAGGTAATTCTAGTTTTATTTCTAGGATGGTGAATACATGACCCGCCCTACTCTCTCAGTCTCCCTCTGATTGGCTTACTCTGATACCTCAACCAATCTTACTCCTTGTGCCTAGATATCATCTACCATGTTGTCTAGTCAGCCAAAACCAGAACCAGGTTGCTGAAAGGCGTTTTGGGAAACAAAATCACTGTAGACGTGGGAGCAGAAGATGCAGATTGAGGCAAACATCACATCAGTGGAATTAGAATAAGTGGATTGCAGTTTGGGTGAGGTGGTTTTTCTCTAGGCAGTGTGACATAAATCCTGTACATCCTCCCTCACAGTGATGCACATCAGAGCCTTGTAGAGGTGTACAGATGGAAGCGCTAACTCTCACTGCATTGCTACAGACAGCTGGAAGCTTTGGTCTCACCTTAGTGGAGGAAAACCACATTGCTGCAGAACTCTCTTTATGTCAGTGTATTTACATAGCACCTCACTGTTTTTCATGTAAATATTTAACCCAGCAGCACAGAGCCCTGGATAGTCTCACACACTCACACACACACACTGGCAAAACCTCTTTATTCTTTCACCCCAGGCAGTCTACCTGAACTGGTTGCACATTTAACAGACTATTACACCCAAGAACAGAAGTAGTAGGGTACTTGCACTTAGAGCTTGTAAACTTGCAGACAACAAACATGCTGTCAGTGCCTTCTTTGTTTGTGCATTGATGAAGTCATTAATTGTCTGCTTGTTTGTGTGATGTTGGTTGGTTGATTTATTGGTCCAACACTTTTGGTCCATTTGGAGTAACACAACTTGACACCTTCAGAGACGCATTCTATGAACTTGGCGTACAGGCTGGCTCTTAATGGTTTTTGAAAAAGAAGTTAGACTTTATTAATGTCTGAGAGTCTGTTGTCATATACACACAGGCCTGTAATACACACACATGACCTACAGTACACATGCATTAAATGGAGAGATGTCAGAGTGAAGGGGTTGCCCATATTGGAGCAGTTGAGCGTTCAGTGCCTTGTTCAAGGGCACCTCGGCAGTGCCCAGGAGACAAATTTGGCACCTCTCTAGCTACCAGTCCATACTCCATATTTGGTCGTGACAGAGACATGAACTGGCGATTCTAAGTTACTATAGACTTAGCTACTGATGCTGATCTGATGGTGGCACTAAGGAAAGGTCAGGACTGTCCTCGCCAGAAAAAAAGCATTGGCTGTGTTCAAATGATTCAATGACCAACACTTCGGTATGCCCTATCCTGACAAATGAAATCTAGCTGTTGTGTAAATAATTACATACTACTGATTTCACAACAACAGCTCACAAGGAGGAGGCTAAGTAGGATGGCTGGGCACGCGGAGTGTGTTTATGCCATCTATTACTAACAGTCAGTGTTGTTTTTAACCATGAAGGCCATCTTTACCTTAACCTCAACCCTTACCTTGTACTTTTAGTAGCATAAACATAAGCAGACCGTAACTGTTGAGGTGGCAGATCGGAAAGCATTTTGAAATTTTGTTGGGATTGTCACATTGTTTAATGTAGAAGGTAGTAACAGGACACTGATGCTGTTGTTTAGAAATGATGACTTGTTGTGGGCTTGTTTTAAACCATGTGTACTGTGAACAAACTTTGAGTCATTTAAAGGTACATCCTCAGCATCTCTTTTCTTAACCAAATCACTGTAACTACGGTGAATAATTTTACGTTAAGTAAATAGCGTTATTTGTGGGGCACTAATTTGTAGGATATCATATGAATAGCTGTATGAGGATACTCTGCAAACTTTAACACAGGAGACCGCTTTTCTTTGCCATTTCCTACCTTAACAATGTGTTTTGAAGCATGATTGTATCATTACCTTAAGCATGCATTTGCTGTTGTAACTATGACCCCTAAGGTCCCCAAACCGTAACCCAAACCGTTATGTCTGCCTAACCTTAACCTATTTTAACCCAAACCATGGTTTTTCCCTAAACTTAACCTGGAAGAGTTGGTTCCTTAACCCAACCAAACCTCAAAGATTTTTTATGTGAAATTCAGAGTGTATGAGTTGTCTGGATATGGTTCTCAACATAAAGGTGACTGAGCTGGCGTCTAGCAGCTAATGGTGCTAGCTCCATGAAGAGAGCTAACAACGGCAACAGTGCTGACAGAGCTAACAGTGTTAACCTGGGGGAACCGGAGGATGGGCGCTTCTGCTACACTGGTGTCCTGATATTATCGGTAACCCCGTGTGAGTGCAGTGCATGAGCGAATGAACTAGCCAATGGGACACACACATACACTATCATGCTCGCGTATCACAACAAACCACAGAGAAGCTTGAATTACAACACACAGAAGTGTGTACTCCATTATAGCTTTACATTAGAGTCCTGCATTGGGTTGGGTACCTTGTGGTTGTAGGTGGTATTTTGAGTTAATTTTATTTCTGTGCAATATTGCAACGTTGCGATGTTGTAATGTGGCAGTGTTGCGGATCCAGCTTGGGAGCAGGTCTTGATAAATCAAACTGTGCAAGACTCTGCTTTGCATCACAAATAGTTGTTTATTGCCATATTGATGTTGATAATGTTGTCACTTCATTAGTGATGTTTTTTAGTTTTGGAAGGCACAGACAGATGACATCACCCTGCTTACAGAAAACACTTGTGTGTAGAGGGCATGGACAAACAACTTATTTGTTGCTTAATTAGGATGACTTGCTCTGTGAATATTGATGATCTTCGGAGGATGAATCTTAATGCTCTTAATGTCTGCAGCTTCCCTCCAACATCCTGCCAATATGTCCACTTGTACACAAGAGTATTAAAACATAATAAGCAGATGTAATTAAAATGAGGGTCTGTTTTGCAGCCTCACTCACAAGCATATATTTCCTAATATAGGCATATGGATCACATACACTGTGTGGACTAATTCTCAAGGGGACAAACCCCTTTAATTCATCATTCAACATCTTTAAAAGGAGTCCTGCTCTCTTCAAAAGAACGTCTCTATTTCTGGAATCAAGAGACAGGAAGATGTTTTCCCGTGTCCTTATGCAGATCGAAATATCCCAGTAGTTTATTCCTGTCTCAATTCAGCCTGGCAAAGCACGTTAAGCTGTGTTGACATGCAAATACACACTCAGGTGGGTAATGTTTTATTACTGAGTACACTCGTCTCATCCCTCCCTCACTCTCCCCCGTTATGGTAAGGGATTATCATTGTAGAAGGCAGCTGTTACATAACAGCAACACACTCACACACAGCTTTGAGTAAGCACTTTAACCTTGTGGTTATTGTTTCATTTTGATTCTAGAGTACAGACCCTAAAAGACTAGAAAAGGTGTCCCTG
>JAPZEB010030958.1:0-11580 GCA_029783705.1 Chaetodon striatus
AAAAGACTGTGGTACATAGCCTGTTAATAAAGATATATTGATCATGTCTAATATGTAAGTGTTAACTAAAGGTAAGATTTCCTTAAGTAGCCTAGTTGGGATGGGGTCTAACAGACATGTTGATTACTTGGATGAAGAAATCATTGAGGTCAATTGTTGAAGAAAAATCATGGAAAAGCAATCTAAATATGTATCGGTAGCTGTGTTTGAAGGCAGATTAGTATTGTTTGATGGCAGGAGGTCATGAATTTTGCCTCTAATATTTAGAATTTTGTCATTAAAAAAGCTCATAAAATCATTACTCAGATTCAGATTCAGCTTTATTTGTGTCCCCGTAGGGCAATTAGTGTTGCAGTAAGTAAAAAAGACATAAAAAATGTACAAGACATACGATTAAAAGTCTAAGAGGGAGGGATAATACAGTGTGCTGAAACAACATCAGTAACAGTGACTAAAATAGCCCATACAAGGTAGGGAAAGTGCATATTATCAATTTCTGCCAACATCAGTAACACCACATGGAGACAAAAAACAAAAAAACAAAAACAGCCTGCCAGTGAGAAGCCACAGAATATCAACCAATCAGGTACGACTCCCCCTACCCTGTCCTGAATTCAAAAGGGAAATGGCTGTAGGGACGAAGGAGTGCTTGTACCTGTTACTTTTCATACAAGGAAGTCTGAGCCGGGGGCCAAAGGGCAGAAACTGGAACTCAGAGTGTAAAGGATGGGAGCTGTAAGAAAGAATGGCATTAGCCTTCCTGATTATCTGTCTATTGAACAGATCTTTAAGTGTGCACTGTTGAATCTTATTACTTGTCTTTATTACTCTGCTAAGTGCATTTTTTGACCTGGTGTTAAGGTTGCCAAACCAGCAGAGGAGAGAAAAGGTCAGCACAGAGTCAATATATGATCTATAAAATAAGATCATCAGAGACTTATCGATCTGAAACTTGGAGAGTTTTCTCAGACAGGACAGTAATTGCTAGCCTTTTTTTTGCAGGTTATCTGAATGACAGGTAAAATTTAACTTATTATCCAGAATAGTCCCAAGATATTTGTAATTTTCGACAGTGTCTGCTGTCTGACCTTTGATTACTGTTTTCTGATTGGTGTTATATGGCTTTTGTCTAAAATCAATGCACATGTCCTTAGTTTTCTGTACATTTAACTGGAGAAAAGCAGTGTCACACCAGTCTACAAATTCATTGACCACAGGACCACGGGCATATTCATCATCATGAAGGAGGCTGACTATTATTGAATCGTCAGCAAATTTTAATAGGAAACTATTGTCATGATGACTGCGGCAATTGTCGGTGTACAGAATATAAAGGAGAGGGGAGAGGATGCACCCCTGGGGAGACCCAGTGGATAATGTCATCTGTCTCGACATGCATCCATTCACCCTCACTCTTTGTGTTCTGGATGTTAAAAAGTCAAGAATCCAGCCCACGACATTAAAATCTAAATGAAAATTGTTAAGAAGTTTATCGATCAGAATGTGGGGCTGGATTGTGTTTTTGTTACCTTCAAGATGTTTAAAGAACCCAGTATAATAAAGTGGCAGTGGCATCCTCAACTCCACGACCGGCCCTGTAGGCAAACTGTAAAGGGTCGAGTAGGTGTTCGGTCTTAATAAGAAGATCTCTCTTTATCAGTTTTTCAAAGGACTCCATAACAAGGGAAATCAGTGCCACAGGTCTAAAATCATTAAAAACTTAGGGTGGTTGGTCTTAGCCACAGGAATCACTATGGACTTATTCCAGCACCTTGGCACCTTCTGTTGGTTAAATGACAGCTGGAAGATATGATAAAAAGTGGGAGCTAACTGTTCTGCACAGGAGGAGAGCAGTCGACCACTTATATTATCAGGACCCAAGCTTTTTCCAGCTTTAGAATGTTTAAAAGATTTGGCCACAGAGAGAACATCAAAAGGAGTATGACCAGAACAGGAAAGTTTGTTTTCAGATTTAAAATCTCATTACTAAAATCAAAGCAGTCAAACCTAAGACCTAAAACTTGTTGAACTCATGTGCCAATTGGTTATCAGAATTAAAACCAGGAAGAGCCACCTTTTTGTTGCACTTGATCTCTGAACCAACAATAGTTTTTAAACCGTTCCAAACAGGGCCCAATCTGTTGTTGGCAAGTTCTCTTTCTAGCTTCTCCATGTAATTCAGTTTTGCCTTTTTTATTTCATTCTTAATCTCCCTTTTAAGCAGGTTGAGCTCAATAAGGTCACCTGCTCGGAATGCCTTTCTCCTCTTGTTTCACAGGTTTTTCAAAGTTTTTGACACCCAGGGTTTGCTATTAGTAGCTATGTGACTTTTTGTGAAGATTGTGCGATTCCAAAAAAAGTCAGTCAAAATATTTTCTAACAACGTCAGTCAGCTCATCAATATCACTGCATGGTTCATTGAACATGTTCCAGTTAGTTTTGTCAAAGCAACCCTGCAAGCTCAGTTTGGCATCATCAGTCCAGTTGTGGATCTGTTTGATGATTTTACCTCTTCTGAGGGCAGAGCGATGCACTGGCATGAGCTGCACACAGTTATGATCAGCCCCACCCAGTAGAGGAAGGGGGAGGGACTTAAATGCTCCTTTGACAGAACCATAACACAGGTCAAGAATCTTGTTATGCCTGGTGGGGCAGGTGACGTATTGATAAAGGTTTTTGTGAGTTCTTTTTAATGAGCAGTGGCTAAAGTCACCAAGGACAAAGACAGGAGCATCAGGAGATAGAGACTGCAGCTTCTGAGTCACTTTTAGTATAGACTCCAAGGCTTCCTCCTCGTTGGCTCTCGCGTGGATATACACAACGGTGACAAATATCTGGGGGAATTCCCGTTGGAGGTAGCTGGGACGCAGGGACACAGACAGCAGTTCAGTGTGTTTAGTGCACAGTTTTTCTCTGATAATGACGGTTTTGCACCAACGGTCATTAACATACAGGCACACACCCCCGCCCTGTGATTTGCCAGTGATGCCGGCATTCCGGTGTAGGCGGACCGGCTCGCCAAATCCATCAGTGGACATTTCCGCAATGGAGTCTCTATCCGAAACCCAAGTTTCAGTAAACGCCAGTAAACATGCGTTTCTGAATTCATGTTGAAATCGTACTTGGGCTTGGAGTTCATCAAGTTTATTACGGAGAGACGTTAGCAAGGATGATGGACGGTAGTTGAATGCGAGAGAGCGACTGTCTCCGCATGCATTGGGGTAAACCACCGCCATTACTGCTAAGGGCTAAAGGAATTCAAGGCTCAATAGAGCTGTGACTCTCTGTCAGTCTGGCTACAGTGCTGAAAAAAAAACCTGGGGTTGATCTTATTTTCTTTTAATGATGAGTAATAGTTTGCTCTGGCATTGCGGAGGGCCCTCCTGTACGTTTTGAGACTGTCTTCCCAGACTAAACGAGATTCTTCCAGTTTGGTTTAATCACCTATCCCTTTCAAATTTTTGAGATATTTGTTTAAATTTGCGGGTTTGGGAGTTGTACCAAGGAGCAAACTTTCTTTGCTTTGTGAACTTCTTTTTAAGAGGTGCTACAGAGTCAAGTGTTGTTCACAGCAAACCTGCAGCACTATCGATAAGATAATCAATTTAGAACTAACCCTGTGTTCATGTTAAGAACCCTGTGTTAATGTTAAGATGGATTAGCCTCTTCTGGAATATATGTGTCTTCATTGAATTAAAAGCTGAACTAAGGTCCACAAATAAAACCCTTCCATACCCTTTGGGGTGCATGAGATGTTTTGTAACTGTATTAAGCAGAGTCAGCACTGCATCATCTGTGCCTCTGCTGCTCTTACATGCAAACTGGAGTGGGTCTAGCACAGTAGCCACAGCATTGTTTATGTGGCTGGCCAAAACACATTCCATGGTTTTACACAGAATTGAAGTTATAGCAATAGGCCTGAAATCAATTGGTAAACTTACGTCTGGCTTTTTTGGCACTGGCCTTATAATTGAGAGTTTCCATGATTTTGGCACTGTGCATGTGTCTAGGAGAGACTGAAACAACCTTGCAAAAACTTATTTCAGTTCAACAGCACAGCCTTTAAGAAGTTGGGCTTTTAGACCATCTGGGCCAGTGGTCTTATTTTATTACAGTTTAAGAAGATTTACAGCAACATCATCCTCACTAATAACTAATGATGTCTCTGCAGTGGAGTTTTTGCATATGTCATCACATTTTGTCCTGCCATCCACAGTGTCAAATCTAGAGTAAAAAATATTCAAATCATTAATGATGCTCTGACTATTACTTATATGACTGTCACTCATTTTACTGGATTAGCATGTTCAATCCCTCCTACGCTTGTTTAATATTACCAATTACGAATTTACTGTCTCACTTCACTTTTAAAATCAAGTTTTGCTGTAAAAATTTCCCCTCTTAGATTTTTCCTTTTTATACACAGCAATTCATTATTACCAGACTTTTTAGCTGTTTTGATACCCAGGATTTGTTATTTGGAAAAATTTTAGTTTCAGACAGTTTCTTCACAGAATTGAATATGATGTGATGGTTCCTGTAAGTTCGTTAGCATCCTGGCAGGATTGAAAGAAAATATCCAAGTTTGTCTCTTCAAAGCAGTCCCTGAGTTGCTCTTTAAATCTGTCAGGCCACACTTGTATTTGCTTGGTGACTGGTTTCATTCTCTTCACCAGAGCTTTGTATTTCAGCAGAAGGTGGATTACATTGTGGTCAAATTTCCCCAGTGGGGATCTGCATACTGTTTTATAAGCATCAGGGATATTTCCACAACAGCAATCAATAGTCCGGTTTAAGTGGGTGGGACAGTCCACATATTGCTGGAGGGTAGGCAGGTGTACAGACAAATTACACGAATTAAAGTCCCCCTGAATTAAAATGGGTTGATCTGCAGAGTGAGTGAGTACGTCATTGTAATTTTTTGCTATTCTCTCCCCTACCGCTTCATCATTCGGCCCAGGTAGATAGGTGAGTATAATCGTGATCTGGCCACACTCCTGTGGGAGATAAAAGGGTCTGAAAGACACCATTAAGATCTTAAATTCTGGTGTGCACACTTGCTCCCGTACACAATACTGTGTGGCCCAGCTCTTATCAACAAATATATACAGCCCTCCACCAATAGATTTACGGGAGCTGTGCTCGTCTCTGTCTGCTCTTATTGCAGTATACCCTGTGAGGTTCTGCATTGCATGATGATCTTTAAACCAAGTTTCTGTAAAGCAAACCAAGTTGCTCTGCCTAAATTCACAGTCATGTTCAGCTCTTAGCATGAGTTCATCCAGTTTGTTGCTCACCAAGCCATGTTGAACAGAGTGATGACAGGCAAAGGAAATCTGCTCTGGTGTCTCCAGAGTTGATGTTTCACACTTTCTCTTGAGCCCCCGCCTCTTCTCTTTCGTCTCTCCGACCATCTCTCAGGCCGACGGATTTTGTAGCTGTCCGTAGGTAAGCTTGCAGAGAAGGACCCACCCGTTGGGCGAAGTGACAGCAGGTGGTCTCACATGTAGGTGAGCATGCCTTGTCTGCAGTACAACTGTTTCCCGGCGCAAAAGCCATGAGGCTTTTTTTTTTTTTTTTTTTAACAGCTTAGAGTCCATTAAAGCCCAACGTCAGCAACAGTGAAATGTGTGACATTTTGTTATCTGTTGAAGTTGAGTCTTAAAGGATTTTAGGTTGGAACATAGCCCACAGTGTCGGACCTTATATGATGAGTCTTATTTTGTTTATTAATATTGTTGGGACCTCAGCCACATGTTTAAACAATAGAGAGGCCTTCATAAAACCAGCGAGTCTGAGAACAAAGGAAGCGTGTCAGACCTGTCTGTCTGGTAACTGTCAGAGGTGTAAATAACTTCCAAAATTCAAACTCTTTCTCCCTATTGGGCGACAGTGGCCAGATCCAGGTTCAATCAGATGGAATTCCCTCCGATGTCTCCGAGATTTTAATTGCCGCCGCATGCTGAAGCCCATCACAATCCCCCTGTGACGAGTTGTTGGAAGGAAGCCAAGGTTTTCCGTGCGCATGTTACCATTAGGGACCACTTCAAATGTTTGAATTTAACTGACCTAGGCGGCCTTTTTTCTTGACTCGCTGGATGAGGAAAGACAAAGAAGACGGAACCAGCGAGGTCCTGCTTCTTCAAACGGGTCGACTCTGCTGATCCCCCTTTTGCCATGCCGAGGACAGCATCTTTCATCATGCTACCGGCCTCTGAGGTATAGAAAGGTGACCACTGTGTACCTCCACGGCCACTGTTATCTCACACCAATACCGAGCGCCCGCTCTCCTTTTCCTTTCTCCCCCCCTCTCTCTCTTACTAACCTACACACAAACTCTCACACACACACACACACACACACACACACATCTTATAACTATGGTAAAAACATACATTGCCCTGTGAGCAACTCCTTAAGAGAAGTTCGCCATTACAATACATACGTGTTAGCACAGCTACCTTGTTAGAGCATACAATGTGTTGGATCCCACTGGACGCCATCTTGTGCATATTTTAAAGGATCACATGAGCCCAGTGGTTTTATGACCATTGTCTTGCTCTTATCTTTCGCTTCACTCCTAGTGATGTGTTCCACGTCCTCCCTTTTAGGCCTATGGTAACGTGATCCCTCAGGAGCCCACACCAACCATTTCCTCTCAAATTTCCTGCCTCACTCTTACCACTACCTGCTGTGATGTGGTTCACATCTGCCATTTTAGGTCTGCTGTAATGTGACCCAGCAAGGAGGCACGTCTGCCATTTTCTCACTCTCTCTCTTGCCACTCCCTCACACACAAATCCACTTGCATGCTTTGATTTACTGCTCCCAGTTAGTTATTAGTATAGTGTGTTTATTAATTCAAAGCTTGATTGTTTAATGGTTAATTGTTCAATAAACATTTCTTGACTTTACTAGAGTAGTCCTTTGTGGTTATTTGTGCATTGTTAATTGTATCAACAGCTGGTTGTGATGGTCAGTGCTTGGGTTAGCGCTTTCTAGATTATTTGAATGGTAATATTCACCTATATTGGTAAACTGAGACGAGGATTTTTCCTTTTTTTCATTGATCCCTGAATCCAGGGTGGTGCCCCGGAATTATTAATTTACATTAATAATTAAATTTCTTAATTAATTACAATTAGTAATCAAATAATCAATAACCAACCTGCCTTTAGCAAATCCCAACAATATAAATAAATCTCTTTTTAATATAAGACTTGTTGCCATAACACTGTTCAGTATTAGCACCTCTGCTCTTCCTTGTTCCCTACAGCCTCTCCTTTTCCCTTTGTCTTATTCTCCTACCACCCCATGAACTTTGACACTCTCTGCCCCTGCGTTGGCCATAGCTGCAACAAATTATAGTTTAAAACATTAGGGTTCAGAGTTCATATAGTTCATTAATTTTAATTATTATAGTTAATATTAGTGTGCTTTTCCAAGAACATCACTTACTTAGAGAGAGGATGTTACTGGGGCAAGTTCACATTCAAACAATTGTCTTACTGTCCTGTGAAGAATTTCTACTGTCTATGCTGACCTCAGCTGTCTCACGGCCCGCTGCGGTTCATTGTGCACTCTGTATAAACTATCCGGATGCGTGGGGCGCACTGAATACAGCCAGGTATGAGGAGGAAGCATCGGAGGGCCATGACTCATATTATTTTATCCAGTCCAATCCTAACATATTGACTGACCCGATGAGTGATTGCCCGTGTGAATCCACTTTTTTGTCTTGTTTGCCCCTGGAAACGAGGAGGCTGATTATTTTTCTATGAATCTAATTTGTCTACCATGTGTTGCACTTGCACGCTGCCAGATTTTTGTGCCACGTCACCATTTCTAAATTTCATTCATTGGTTTGTGACGCAGGAAACTCGCTTTGTGTTATGATTTGTACTAGTTAATTAGTTGCCAATTAATGCATTGTTAGCACCTTGTTTCCAGCCCTTTCAGTACTGTATTGAGACCGCTGTTTAATGTTAATGTCATTTAGCTGTGCCATTAAAGCTACATTTATGGTAAACGCTTTTTTGCATTTATCATCTACTTTTCTATTGTTTTACAGAAAACATTTGTCAATTAAATCAGCCATCAATCATCAATATCTGATACCTGTTGATACCTGTTACTTGTGGACAACAACATCATTCATTGCCTGTGTTCTAACCCCCTGCCTATATCATTTTCAATACAAATTCTGAATCTGGGCTCTGCCTGTGTTTGTATAGGAGAAGCCAGTGAGTAGGATTCAAGTTACCCAGCCAATGCAAATTGTTTTCATGTCTCTTTCATAGTGACCATAGTAACCCAAAAATCTGTTAACATGAAAAGACTTAATGGCCCCTGGATATTTTACTCCTTACCCCCATAGCTTTTTCAATGACTGTTGCACCATCCTCACTTTAATTGTAAAAGCAGTTTTCATTCCTTCATGGATTTGGACTTTACTGACTGAACAGATTGCTGTGCAAAGTGCTGTTCGCTATATATGGAATATTATTCTTATATTGTGGTTTCTCATGTCAACTGTAATTTATCCTTGTTACTAAACTTATGTATGTTGCACTGGAAAATCTCTTTTCATTTTGCAAACTTGTCTTGTGACAGTTAACTTTTTCCTTAATCTGCAGCTGTATTGTTACATTATTTAATTAATCCTTTCAATTACATTCTTTTAAATATCTTCCTGGTGTTGCTGATTGATGATAAGATTGAAATTTAAGCCATTTTCAGTATTCACTTATGGTATTAATGAAGATCATGCCTCAAGTTTGTTGATGGTTTTGATGTTGCATATCTGGTCTAAATTTCAACAATAGCCAACATGTATAGTATTGTAATATTGCAGAAACACATTGATGGCTTTGCCAGAATTTGTAATTAATTACAAGGCATTTCTATGTTAGCATCAATCAACAACATAAAGGATAGAAATGTTTATCAAATGTTGCAGCCCTAGAACATTGACAATGAGGGATGAAACATTTGTGTTTTCTGGTATTCTGTAGTTAATGACAAAGGCTTAATATAATAGAAAAATATCATCACAAATTACAAAGGCATGAAACACTTTTTTCACTATTACCATAGTTATAAATAAAACTAATGTACATAAGCTGTACTACGCTGACATCTTGTAAGTCTCAATCATGGACATCGGCGACAGGTAATACAAATTACTGAAGCCATATGCTTTGAAATTAAAATCTAATTGTCAAATCTTCATTACACACAGCAGAGTTCTATGCTTAATGCATACTACATACACATGACAGGAGACACATTTTGCTTCATTTTCAGGTGTTTCCTAATGAAGACCCTTTTGATGTCAAATTAGGATATACTTTCACCTGCAAAGGTGGTGACTGTAATATAGTTGATCCATCACTTGATTCCTGTTTAATGTTTTTTTTTTTAACATGTTACTACTTCTAACAATAACAATGGCAGAAATTAAGTCAATCGGAAAATACTGAACCTCTGAACACTATGGACAGAGAATACAAACAAAGTGGTAAATCTTGGTTAGTCCTTTCAGAGGAAGCTAAACTCCAAGTGGTTTTCTGGGATCATTATCACAACACATTTGAGAACTCAGGATGTTGTCCATGCAGTTTCCCTTCCCCACAGTCCAGATGAATGGCACCAAAAACATCGCTCTATACATGAGGTCTTCCTTCTGCCATTCAGGTTTCACAGTGTTGATACCTTTTCAGTCACTTTTGTCATGACATGGTGGATCACAATGAATCATATACATGTACCGGCTTGCATGAATGTCTGCTTCAGTTGAAGACTAACTACCTTGTATGGACTTACAGTATTATGTGAGCAAAACCCCTGTATAAAAATAGTCTTCTAAACATTGTATTGTACAAAATTATGATCAATAATTCATCAATTTAAACCAGTAAGTTGCTTGATTCTTTATGAGGTTTAAAATGATTTAATTTAAGTGATGAGTCTAAAAGTGTTTACTGCACAGACGTGAAGTCATGTTAGGAGACCACTTCTGTCTTCTCATGTTGCGCATCCACTGGTCCAGCCTGTCTTCATCACCTAATCAAAACCTTTGCACAGACAAATAGGTATGTAAAGTCATACATGTGTTAGGTTGACTTCCCTTACATACATGAAACCATAACAACTTAAGTTTCTTAATGTTCAACAGGCCGTCACTTTATTTTAGCTTAAAAGAGGTGGTGGACAATCACAATCAGTTGGTTTCTAGGCTGTATTAATATTAAAATGCCTGTTTTAATAGTAATATTAATAAAAATAACAAACTTTGACCTTGTAGACTGTCACATTTTACATTAACTTGCTGTATATAGCCAAAACTAAATCCAGCTTAACCATAAACATGACATCTAGCTAGAATATCATTATTTCTGGAATCATGCTTAAATGTGACATCAAGAGTTTTTTTTTTTCTTGGCTTTTTTCTTTATTTGATAGGACAGTTGTTTAATGTGAAAGGGGAGAGAGAGAGGGGTTGACATGTAGCAAAGGGCTGCAAGTTGGAATCAAACCTGTGGCTGCTGCAGCATGGATATAGCTTTTGTACATGGGACTCCTGCTCTACCCAGTGAGCTGCTGGGTGCCCCACAGTTCAAAACTTTTTAACGTGACTTAACTGTTACCTACCCAGCCCTAGCATTAACATTACCTTATCATTGCCCGTATGGCAAGTGTATCACAAACATGGCATAACTTTAGCCAACTAACATGAGCCCTGTTTCCACAAAACACTTTTGATGCGGTACCTTTGGGACCAAAAGTAACCCTTCAGACATGGTACCTAAACCCTAGCATTTTCACTGCAAACAGTACCCTTTCATGTGGGCAGGGTTGTTATCACTCACTGCTATATCCAGCACTCACTGTATATACTCATTACCAGTGACACAGATGGGAGGCTGCACCTCTTAAACCAGTTAAAAATAGTACCAGAGGGGCCAACCAGATTGTGAAGTCTAGCTAAAAGAATTGAGTGATTGACTGTATCAAAGGCTGCAGTAAGATCAAGCAGTACTAGTATAGAGTTTTTTCATGTCCATATTTGATCTCAGGTCATTAACAACCCCCACCAGTGCCATCTCTGTGCTGTGATTAGCTCGAAAGCCAGAGTGGTATTTTTCAAAAACATTGTGATTGTGGGAGATCATAAAATCATTTAACTGATTAAAAAAAAGCTTATCTACAGTTTTACTTAAAAATGGCAGATTGGACACCGGTCTGTCGTTGCTAAGTACTGAGGCATCTAAGTTATTTCTTTTCAAAAGAGGTTTAACCATGGCAGTGGGGAAAACCCCTATCTGAAGTAAATCATTTTCAATGTTAAGAACATCTTCATCTAAAAAGCTACACTGAACAAAAATATAAACGCAGCACTTTTGTTTTTGCTCCCATTTTTCATGAGGTGAACTCAAAGATCTAAAACAATTTTTTTTTATATGCACAAAAGACCATTTCTCTCAAATACTGTTCATAAATCTGTCTACATCTGTGTTAGTGAGCACTTCTCCTTTGCCGAGATAATCCATTCCACCTCACACGTGTGGCATATCAAGA
>JAPZEB010031035.1:0-11577 GCA_029783705.1 Chaetodon striatus
TTTAGAATAGATAAAAATGTGCGATTAATGATTAATTCAGAGTTAACTATGACATTAATGCGATTAATCGTGATTAAGTATTTTAATCGCTTGACAGCACTAGTAATTATATTACTAATTCCATATTTCTTCTTAATAACTGTAACAGAGTACATTTACTGTTTAATCTCATTACATAATGTTACACATAGTTCCTCCCCGACACTGACATCATCACTGTTCATGTTGCCCCTCACTGTGATTGGGACTAAAGTGAGTTTCACATGAAGAGGGTGAGGAGACGAACTTTAACTGAGACAGAGGAGCTGCAGTGTTTTGCTCAAGGGCACTGAGGCAGGAGAGTGTTTGGTCTGTCTGTCCGTCCGCCTGCAGGACGCCGTACAGACAGAGTTTTAGTGTTGTCAGAAAACAGATGGAGAGTCAGTGTTCAGAGTCGTCATCTCTGCCCTTTCACCATCTGACTGGTCTCACTCTCCTCCTCCTCCTCCCTCTGTCTCACCCTCCTCCTCCTCCTCCCTCTGTCTCTCCTCCTCTGCCAGATTTAGACACCGTGCCCTGATCAGTGTGTCAGCGTTTGCTCATAAATCTCTGCGTTTTTGTCTGTGTGAAAGGTTCACCTGAGATGTGAAGAAAAGATCTTAGTCTTTCACCTGAAAGGTCCTGAAACTCATCATGAAAACAAAGAAGAGGCTCGAAGCAGGAAAAAAAAACAATAAGAGCTCTGGACCTGTGTGTAGGAACTTTCTGACCCCGGCTGTCCGTCATGATGCGGTATCCATGGCGACAGAGGAGTAGTGTCTGCTCACTTTTATCACATCTCAGTGAAAGAGGAAGACTCTTCTTCATTGAAAACACTAATCATCCTGTGAAAACCACGAGAGGAAGTTTTATCATGAAAAACAGCTGGACCGACATGTTTGTTAACGGGGATCAGATCAGCTCTTACCTGTTTGGAGGGTTTTGATTTGAACCAATCAGCATCAGCTCCATCAGTGGTCAAAGTACAGTTTTGAGGGACTTGTACTTTACTTGCGTATTTCCATTTTCTGTTACTGTATACTTCTACTCCTCTGAATCTCAGAGGGAAATATGAAACTTTTTACTGCACTACATTTATGAAATAACTTCAGTTACTTTAAAGATTCAGATTATGAATACAAAATATAATAATAAATAAAATAGCAAAAATAAAATCTGGAAATGACAAAAAATGTGGAGCTCTCTCTGTTTATCAGACCACAAAGGAGACAAGAATTAGCTGCTAGCCACCTCACGGCTGGGTGAGCTGAGTAGCAGGTGGCACCATGTATGGTAGTGGCTGGTGGCCAGCCGGCAGTGCCAGGTCCAACCTTTGTAACAGCAGCAACAGAAAGTTTGCTGAACCAACGGGGAGTTGGGGCTGTCCATTCTCTCAGAGCTCAGGTTTGTGCTGGCTTGATTCATGTTGCTGCGGCCGCTGACTGGGGCTCCGTCTGTGGAGCTGCTGTACGCTTTCCTCCTGGCAAGGTAGTCTCTAGCGGCGGGGAGTAAGGCGGAGGACACACTGTGATGCGAGGCTCTAGCTAATGTTAGCTACATTAACATGAACTTGAAGACACAGCCGTAAGCGTTTAGCTGTGGTTAGTAGAAGCAACATATTTTCTCCATCTCTGAAACACGTTGCTGATCTTGACACATTTTATTTTGTTTATTGTCAGACTCTTTGTTAGATAAGTGTGTCTTCCTTTTTCGGGTTGCTTTGCAGCGGGAATAGCAACTTTCTCTGCAGGATCCTCTGCCACTGAATCAGACTTTACTGGGGAAGGGACTAAGGGACGCACACACACATCTGCATTTGTAGAACAGCCAATCTTCTCTCTTATATGACCTACGATTGGCCAAAGTCTGCCGTCAGGGGCCAGATTTTCTAGTTTTTTCTCCGACCATGTGAATTACAATATGTTTAAAGGCTATTATAAGATTTTTGCCCAGTATTGCTAAAATGAAACTGCCTACCCAGCTTCAAGATGAGACTTCATTGATCCCTGTGGAGAAATCCAAAAACTACCCAGCAGTTTATAAAGTCATTAAAATCTAAATCTAGTTTTGAGAGCTTCTTATTGTGCTCACACATGATGGATGTCTCTGACAAAGTCGTGTTTAGTCAAACTAACACAGAGAAACACAGATAAATTCCAGTAGAAGCACTGGTTGCACTGGACTAAATGGGAATTTGGAGACGACAGGATGAGCACACGTCCACACACAGACGGTTTATTCTACTCTGGATAAATGACAAACAGCGGAGGATTTCCATCATGTGTTGATCGGTGTTACAGACACTTTATCTGCTTCTTCTTCTTCTGGTTAAACTTCTGTTCTCTCTGAGCTTTGATGAACTTTTTCACACATAAAAACATCGCTGCTTCGTCCGTCTGTTAAAGTGTCGGCTTTTTGTCATTTACAACATTTAGAGAGTTGAAATGTTGTGACAGTGAGGAAGGAGACAGTTTTTTTGCTCTCCACTGACGGAGTTTAAACTTAGTTAATGAGGACCAGCGTGACTCAGACTCTGTTATCTAAAAGGTTTTCAGGTCTTTAAAACAGACTCGGTGTAAAATGGAGAGGAAACCTTTTGTTTTAATTGGGTCAGTGAAACAACAGGATTAGTTCCACTCACATGATGGATGAAGTCCTGTGTACTTGTTTTGTCGTGTAACTTTGTTCATGATTATAAAACACTCTGTCCTGAAAACACACACACAAACATCGGCCTGTGCGTGACGACACATAAAGGTGTCTCGGCGAGGTGATTCCTCAGAGGGCGGAGCAGCTGTGTGACCCAGCTGATGAATCTTCCAGCTGATGGATGTCGTCTCTGTCGGGCGGCTCGCACCTGGACTTTCTGTTTTTAGCTGCTGAGTGAACACAGGAGAGCCGGCTGAGGCTGCTGCAAAGCACGCAGAGAACAAGGCTGTTGATTTACTTAAAGTTTGTGCTTCGGTCAGCAAACTCTCGTTTGTGCTGGAGTCCAGAGGAATGTTTTATTTATTAAGATGTTTGTAGGTCAGAAGGAAAGTTTTCACTAACTTTTTCACTAACTTCCTGTTAGTCAGGCAAGTCGTGTTGCTGTGAGGCGGCTGAAAATCAGCTCTAGTGTCTGTAGCTGAAACTGATTGGTCACTTCTGTCAGGAGCACGTCTGACTGCACAGAGCAGTTTGTCCAGCACTTGGAGTAAATGTCTGTTTAGAACTTGTAGGTGTGTGGAGGACAGTCAGGCGTCACCGAAACCATCAGGTGTCATTGATGAAAGCAGCACTCCTGTGTACTTTGCCCCTGCGACATGCCTCTGCACAGGTAGAGGTACTGTTAAGATTTTAACGTGGCGCAAAACCACACTGTCTCCATCCAAAACTCAATTTGAAAAAAGTTTACATCTCCCATGATTCCTAATTCTATACACAAGAGTCAAGACTGAGGTTGTTTGTAGCTCGAGGTCTCTTTTAAAATGGTGGTCTGCACTTTCTGGACCTTTGGGGATTTCTATTTTATTTTTATTTTTTTGCTGCAGTTCTGCAAGTGAGACGCTGGTTTTCAGAAATCTCTGCAGTGACTGCTGATGTCCTGTCAGGCCCTGTGTTCCTCTGGACCCCTCAGTGGACTTCAGTCAGGAAAAGACCTGAAACAACTTCCTTTTTTGTTAAACCCGTCATGTTTAGAGCCAAACTAACAGTGATTATATTTCCTAAAAACTATGGTGTGTGTATCTGCAGCCTGAAATATCTTCTCCCTCTGATGTTAAAATCACATCTGTGAGCCATGCTGTTGCACTGGGTGACAGTTTCTTTCAGTATTATGAACACAGACTGAAGTTTTTTTTATTTTTTTATTATTTTTTTTATTCAGTCCCACATACAGAAATATTCACAACAGCACCAAATGTGGATTAATCTGCTGTTAAAACAGTCCCCAGTAAAGTCACCGTTTGCTCCTGTTTGTTTGATAAAAACTACAGTGAGCGTCTGTTTGAGGAAATTACAGATGAAGCTACATGTTTGTGTTTTTGAAGATTTACAGTAGGAACCAATGAGCTCTGAGCTGCATTACACATTAAACCCTCTCACAGATGGATGTGAGTGTTTACAGCTCTGATGTCCTGTGAATTCATCATAAACAGTCCGTCAGTGAGCCGCTGCGATCTGCCGCTGAGTGATCGATCACTGCGCTCAAAGCTCTGAAACTTTACAGCGTCTCCTCGCCCACCTGCCCCCCGCTGACACCCACACATCCAACTTTATGTTGTGTCAAAAGTGTGCGTGTGTGGGGGTGCTGATTTATTCACTTCCTGTTCGCAATCTTCTGCCCAGCGTGCAGGCGGAGCTTCAAGGCAGATCTCCTCCCCAGTCGACAACAAAAGTTGTTCAGAGCCACCGGCAAACACAGATCCATCTCCGTCAGTGTTAAACACCTGCTAAGACACAATGCAGACTCCCGTCGGGCCGCCATCGACTCCCAGAGACGCACAGAGCCCGGAGGACACACTGAGGCAAAACGCCTTCATCTCCCCTTCCATCATCACCCCCGCCTCTCCTGTTATCGTCTAATTGTGATGTTAAAACGGGAGAGTCAGAGGGAGGAGTGACGCCTCCCGCTGCTGCTGTGATAAAGCGGAGTGACAGCCTGCTGAGAGAGGTGCAAATTGTTTTCTCCCCAGTTTCATCTGATTTATTTCACTTAGACGTTCACTTAGTGCTGCAGCCTCTGTGAGCTGAGCTCTGCAGACTGAGGTTCATCTGAGCAACAGGTGAGAACAGGTCAAAGCAGCGTCTGCTGAGAACAGACAGCAGGATGTTCAGTGGTGGAGGAAGCTTTTCCTTTACTGCAAAATACCACACTGTGAAAATACTGTTACAAAGGCCTGTATTCAAAACCCGACTGAAGAGCATGTATGAAGTGTGCACAGTGTGGCGAACTGTTCCAGCTGTCGGTGTTTCCCTTCTAACAGGTTAAATATTCCTGCTGCATTAATGTGTCATATTCCTGCTGTAGATGTTTCAGCTCATTTTAACTCCTTTATATCCTGTGGGGTTATTTAATCTACAGCAATGCATCATGGTCTTTAAGATCAACAGATGTTTGTAGTGTGCCTGTCCTGTGAGAACCATGTATCTCTAAAGAGTCATAAAAACAGCCTGTTTTCAGCTTTGTGACTTTTCAGCTGATCCAAGAGGATTTTTAGAGTTTAAGTACGTCACTAACATGAAAGCCAATCATTGTTGATTATTAGAAACAAATATCGACGGGGGAACAGACGTCAGTGCAATACTGGCAAAAAACCTGAAACCTCCAGCACAGAGCGGACTGTCAGACAGCAAAGACTTCTGTAGAGGGCTCAGATTTTGGATGTAAACCGGACCAAAGTGAACACACTGTAACATCACAGCACACTATGAGATTGTAATTTTCAGAAACACTGCCGCTGTGTCCAACACATTCTCCTCCCACCTTGTCACATATTTGGTCATTGACTTTCCACGTCCACATATGACGTCCAAGGTACCCTGGGTGTGTTGGTTGTTGACGTTCTGGGATGCCATGTCAACTTCAGCCTGTTACATGCATTGTCTGTTTTCAAAATACACTTCCTGTTTTCACAGGAAATGTACAGTTTGCATACAGTCTCTTTCAAAATAAAAGCACTACGTCGGTACAATACCACCAACCGCCAACAGCACACACACATGGTTACGTTTAGCCAACACACACACGTGGTTGAGTTTAAGAACAAAGAACAGGGTTTGGCTTTAAAGTCTCACAGGAAGTGAACAGCGGCCTCCTGGGTGAACGTTGGGTTGTTGGAGCCGTCCACAGCCCCTGACAGGTGTGTCCTACTTGGACTTCTGCCCCCTTAACTTACGTTGGCGCAGATGTCCGATGGCTTTTTTCATCGGTATCTGACACTGGAAGTCACTGATCAAGTGCTGGATTTAGATGAATTTGGCATGAAGATCATATCTCTGACTAATTCCTGTTGACTTCCAAATTAACAGTTCATATTTTCTGTTTTGTTTCTTGCAGTGTCTGAAGTGACCAATGTAGTCCATCTACAGATGACCACGTGTTCTCCAAACACAGCACCACGGAGGACCACATGTTCTCGAAACACAGAGAGCCTAATCGTCACAGGTACTTTATGTTACCCAAATAAACACAATGATGCGTCTCAGCTGTTTAGTCACGTAGAAAAAACGTTAACGAGTTCCCCTCCCTGCATGGTGATGCTTCAGAGTTGCTCTGGTGTGTCAAACAGAAAAGGTTGAAAGGCCAGGCTGAGTTTAATCCAGTATTTGAAGAGGTCAGTCTGAGCTTATAGCTGCAGACATCTTGTCAAATACAAACTGTGAGAGAAAACCACAGACAGAAGAATGTGGGGCCCTCAGTCCTGCAGCAGCGTCAGCGCTGGCTCAACTCCCTCACAGCCACGAGACTCTTTATGTATTTCATCAAACAGCCTCTGGTGCGTTGCTACAACACTCTGTGGTGGAAAGGTCTCAACCTCCACCTCCACCCACCAGGTTTCTGTCCATGTTTAGTTTACCTCTGCTTCGTGTTCATGTAGACCTTTAGGGCTCAAAGTGGAGGTAACTTTTCCCCCTCGGTCAAGAGAGGCCAGTTATCTTCAGTTCCTCTTTTCCATGGTAAAGCTAACGTGGAGTTACACAACTGGAACAAAGAATAAATGAAAAGAATTTGCCCGCCACCAAGCTGAAGCATTTCACTTGTTTCCAAAGCAGAAGCAGCAGAATCCAGCGTCACAGCGACACCAGACATCGACACTCCGTCAGCTGACACCGACCAGTGTCCAATAGATGAAAACACCTTCTACTATACGATCACCTAGGTAAGAATCACAGTAACACTGCTCACCTCCTCCTAGTTTATCACGTCACCCTCTGCAGAGCGTCTCTTGTGGTCACTAGTCCACCAGAAAATCAGGAGGAATCTGGAATTTCTTTTTCTTTTCAGGGACAATGCACCATTACAAGAGTGACAGGAGTGTTTGAGCACGATGCATCGATGTGCACAGATTACAGGCTGGTGCTGAGAGCACAGTGTCAAGCTTCCTGCTTTAACAGCCAAGGCGCCAGAGGAAATGTTGACACGTTCAAGTTAATGCAAACCATGGATATGTGACGTTTGTTCATTTCATCTGAAGCAAACCTGTTGAAGCTTATTGTTTCAATTTTTGGTTGAGTTTCATGACAGTGCTGTGGTTCAGACGTGGTTAGCTTTGAGCAACCAGCACTTAGGGTTAAGAAAAAAAAAATCATGTGTTCAGCTTTAAATACTTGTTATTGTGACAAGCGTCGCTGGAAGTGTCACATCATGTGAAACACATGGCTGGTCTGAAATAGTGGTGTCTGCTGCTCGGCAGCCATCTTGTCCTCCTGATGAGAAACTTGAAACGTGTCATCTGAAGTACAAATGATGTATGAAACAAGCAAATGTAGCGTATCCGTAGTTTGTAGAGATGTGAACTGGAAACATTTCCCTCTGCTGACTGTAGATAAAATAAATCATAGTCATGTTAATCCTTAAAACAAGTAGAGAGGGCTACATCAAGCACACAGTCAGTATTTTTGCATGAATCCAAAAAGACTCAAAGTGCAAAGAAAGTTGGATCCTTTTTTCTAATCTTGATCATTTTTCTGAATCCTGTGTGTCCTCCAGGTCGCTGAGAGCTGAGACGTCTGACTGAAGGAGAGAATCTGTTTTTTAAGGGTCATATTTTGACTGAAAAGTTTTTACTGACACGTTATAAAAGAAGACTTGTGTTGATTCCAATAGTTGGAGTGTTCCTGTGATAAAGAATAAAACAGCTGTAGCAGTGTGTGAAGTCAATGATTCGAAACTGATCACAGCTCTGTGTGCGTGTGTGTGCGTGTGTGTGTGTGTGTGTGTGTGTGTGTTGTGGTGTGTGTGTGTGTGTGTTCAAAGCTTCTCTAAATATGGACTGATGTGGTTCTCAGCTGTCTCACAGCATCAGGGTTTATTTTAAAGAGCGAGCTGTTTATTGTCAGTCCAACCACATTGTTCCATCTGCTCTGAAGATGATGGTTATAAGAACAGAGCTGCTGCAGCTTTTAATACACTCACTGTGGTCAGCTGATGACGTTTTGATATGACGTCAGATCTGACGCAGCCTGTAATAACTTCATGTGAAGGTGTTGAACCTCTGGTGTGATTATAATACGTGCTGTGGCACATAAAGTCATCTCATATGACCTTTGACATCAAAATGCAGTGTTTGAAGTGCGTAAAAATCAACTTGGTTGATGTGCTACAGTCTCTGCTGCGTGTGTTCACAGGGCACTGTGAAGATTTAGTGTTGCACTATTATAAAGAGACAGATGATCAAAATCAAAGCAACAGAGGCTGAAATAATCTGTTTTTTAATCCTTCAATACACAGGCGTAGGTTTTGTTTTCATACAGGGCGACATATTTGTAATGAGGTGTTTGGGAGGTCCTCCGTCAGAAAACACTTATTTCCTGCATTCTGGTGAATGATTAAGCACCACTTTGTGCCTTTTCTGCATCAATGTATGCTGTAAATGTTTCATTTTCAAAATAAAACTCCTGATACTTTCATGTTTTTAGTGGGGGGTGCATACAGAAATATTGAGCTGTCCATCACAAACATAGTGCAGTAGTACAAACTAGTCCCTGTGGGCCACTGCTACATTGTCACTGTGGATGGCATCAAGATGGAAGTGCTCACTCTGTTTGCACTTTGATTGACTTTGATTTCACTAACTCGTAGTTTCACTCACTACACATGATTGAAAAGTGATGGCTGTAGTCTCTAGTCGCTCACACTGAGTCAGTGCCGCAGGCCGCTGGCTGACAGCTGACCATCCTTGCATCGAGGAATGGTTATTATGTTCAGGAGGAGTGAGACAAAAGCCTGGTGTGGCAGCTGGATTTCTTTCAATCAAAATGAGTCTCAGAACCTGCAGCCTTCAGGTGTTTGTTAATGTCCCCCATTTAAAAAAAACATCAGGCTCGTCTGCGCTTCAGCACAAGCTGACTTCTGCATCAGCATCAGCCATCGCCCACACAGGAAGAGGAAGTTCTCAGACACTCTACATGCTTCAGCCTGATGCTCAGTCAGTCGGCAGCAAGACAACATGAAGCTCTCAGCTCTCTGCGTCACACTGTGTGAGTATTGAGTCGACTCCATCGGACATTTAGCAACAGACAAGTTTTAAATTGTAAAAAGTCACTGATTTGTGACTTTAAGAGTCAGAGCTCATATTGCATCAAGAGAATGAACATTTATTCTGTTTGAAATATAATCTCATCTGTCTAATGCTCATTTCTCTTCTTTCATCTCTGCAGTGATCAACGTGTTGATGCTGCTTTCTGCACTATGTCCCCTTAATTCAGCTCAGGACAGCGGTGAGTAGCAGTCAGTGAACTGTCTGTGTTGATACAAATACATTAACAAATATGTTAACATCCTAACATGACCCTCTGCATTTACAAATACAAGTTCAATCAACCTGATCAAAGCTCATCTTGTAGGTGCTGAAGGTCAGACGTTCTGTCGTGCAGTGTCTAATCCTCCCTGCGTCTCTGTCTCAGCGCTGATCGTCCCCACCAAACTGCAGGTCTTTGAATACAGCTCCATCTCTATTAACTGCAAGGGTTCAAGCACCATCACTGGATGGAGCGTCATGAGAAAGGTAAAGGGAAAGGTCGCTGAGTGCGTGAGTACCTGGCTGACAACGCCAGCGTCCGGCTGTGCCATCAAACCTGTTTATTCAACAGACGGTGGAGAATACTGGTGTGAGGCTGGAGAGGAGAGAAGCAACACCGTCAACATCACCGTCACGGGTAATGGACTGATTTATATATGTTAAAATGCTAATGATCAGTGTCCTCCAAAATATGAAGATATGATTCTGCAAGACATGCATGTCAAAATTATAAATGTTATTTTCATTAACTTGTGTATCTTAATTAAATATATACTGTTTACACATGTGGCAGCAACATTAAATTCATTGTATAGATATTTTCAGTAGACATATAAACTTTACTGTGGGTATCTTATAAATGTTATAAACTTATATCTTCATATTTTCAGAGGTTGTGTGTACATGATAGCAATATAGCGTTTTATAAGTCACATATATGACAACATCCCTCCTTATACAGTGGCATGTACAATGTGTCAGATATTAGAGTTCTGTAGAGGCAGGTTTGTGTGTTTGTATGTTCACCTGTTGTTGCTCTTTGACTCTGTGAAGTGTTTCCTGATGGTGTGTTAATAAAGCAGCTGTTTTAGACAACATATTCCTGGGCCAACACACCCGCACTGCAGCTTTGTGACTGTGAGACGACTAACCTCCAGTTAATGGACAGATACATCCGTCCTATCAAACTGACATTCAAATATTCTGTGTGAATTATTCTTGTCCAGCTGGCTCAGTGATCCTGGAGAGTCCTGTTCTCCCTGTGATGGAGGGCGACACCGTGACTCTGCGCTGTAGAAGCAAAACCACCTCGCCTGCCCTCATAGCTGATTTCTATAAAGACGACCTCCTGATCGGCACCCGCTCCACCGGAGAGATGACCGTCCACAGTGTCTCTAAAGCTAACGAAGGACTTCACAAATGCAGCATCTCTGAGTTTGGAGAGTCACCGCAGAGCTGGCTGGCTGTCAGAGGTGAGACACCACAAGGTTTAAAATACACATTGTTGGTTTGTGGACAATACATTGGAATTGGAAATAAAATGTAAATAGTCAGCCACATGATAAAACCTAAGAGGCTCAACACATGGCCATGCTTAAAGACAGAATATAAAATCTTGAGAATGACGTAGGTACAGAAAATAACCATGACATCATCAGTGCAAATCCAACGCTAATTACACATGTAAACTCACAATCAAAGGACACTAGCAGTTAGAAACATGAAATTATCTTTAAAAATAATGGGCTTACAATCAGTGGGTTATATATTCCAAATTGGACCATTGAAATTCTTGTAAATGCAGCAAAACTGCTGACGTCTGCTGACTCTGTTGTGAATGGTGTCATAAATTCTGCCAAAAAGTCACCAACAACAGTAGGCAAAATGTTTTTGAAACAACAATATTAAATCTGAACAAATCTAAAGAATTGTACACAATATTAACGATGCGTATTGTATGCAGACCCAAGTTATACTCAAGTAACTTAAAACAGTAACCTTAATGGTTATTTAGCATTTATCCTTTTCCAGTTATTCCCATTATTTCAGCTTTTTTTTGATAGAAATATTAATATGTTTATTATTTACATCTTTACAACTATTGCAGTGACTCAATCCAAAAGCACATTATTGATATAAACATCTTTTATTTTGGCGTCTGACGTAAACCCCAATGGGTGAAAGTTTACTCAACCCAAACCATCAAGATATATGATTTCATTTATTTCATTCATTCAGGAAGTTTTTGTTCTGTAGAAAAGAAGATGTGTGTATCATCTACAAAAAAAAATTACAGCAAATTGCAGGTTATATATATATGTATATACGCATATAT
>JAPZEB010031253.1:0-11568 GCA_029783705.1 Chaetodon striatus
GTCATCTGGCACTAGCTGGGAATGTTTGCAAACTCATATGTTTATTTCAAGTTATTTGCTAATAACATTATGTTACCTAACTTTATACCTGTATATGTTACAGTTTGAAATGTTAAGGTTGTACTGTTTACCTTGGTGTTTTTAGCAGAGGTCTTGTTATCTCATTTTAAAGTAATGAACACATACCATCATAGTTTGATAATTGTCTCTGGTGGACGCACACATTTTTAGACTTTTTAGACAAGCTTGAGAGCAGAAAGGATCTGGCGAAGGAGATGGGCCTGATCCTGGAGCTCTGCAGCTTGACCCTTTCACAATCTTATAAAGAAGGAAAAGTCCCTTTCTCTCAGTTGCCTCGTGAAACAGTGTTCTCACAACTCAAGCCACCTACAGTACCGCCAGATATGTTGTGTGCTCAGTTTCATCACCTCCATTTGAAGGAGGCACATGTCCCCATGTGAAGGAAGCTAATAAAAAACAGTCTTTCTTTTGTCTTCATGGTTTTTCTTTTTTTTCTCCCAGTATCTGCAGACTGACCTGCTTTCGGCCTGGCGGTGGCGAGGACAGTCAGGGTCAGCAGAAAGAAGCCACACAGAGCTCCGGGCTGTCTCATCTTCATCCTGATGATACTGATCTACCAGACAGGTTGCTCACAGCAGGACTCTGGAGCTGGATCAAACTGTGGTGGGTGAGATAGAAGGGAAGCAGACAGGAATGCAAAAGAGGTTATTTATGGGAACATGAGAGGACCTGAGCTGATGGTAACTCCTGCTGAAGTGCCCTTTGGAAAGACACAGAAATATTCCAGCTTTATAGCTGACTTTAACAAATATAATGATGTGTCAAAGGAACAGACAGATCCAGACATCGAGGTCAGAAATGGACCACGTGGTTGAAAAGTGATTTTTCATGAGACGTGGGTTACAAACAGCTGTTGTTTTATCAGGTTTGTAATGGCTATCTGAGGCAGGTGTCATTTTTGTCTCATTGTAGTACCAGAGGTTTTATATGCAAATTCAGAGTCTTTATCAGTTTCATTTCAAAGTTGGGGTTTGAGTGTACTTAAGAAACAGGGCTAGACTTGTGTGTACTTTAAAGGAGGTGCAAACTCAATGGGTTATCTTCAACTGAGAAAAAAGACCCATGAGAGGTGCTCTATAAATAAGTCTACTATGGATTAGCTGATGAAAATCTTAGTTTTTCTTGTTTCCGGCTCCCATCCTGTTTAATGTCGCCCTCTAACCTTTATCTTTTTTTTCTTAAGCTATTTGCAAGATGCTATTAACCTTCAATGTTAGGAACAATTGTAAAACAGTTTCAAATCATTATATTTCAAATAATGTACAGCCAGAAGCACTAAGCTGGAGACTGTCCCAAACCCCCCAAATGTCAGGTCAGAAAATGCTTATGTGTCATTCTGGATGGATTTTTTATTGTTTCATTTGGAGGACTTGTTTGGAGTCCAAGGCTGAGAAAAGAAATGGAGCGTAGAATTTTTGAAACATGAGCCGAAATTTTTCAAAGGTAGTGTTATACTTAAAAAAATCCACCTCATGTGGCCAGAACAAGACAACGGTACTTCAGAATACATTATATTTCAACTCTTCCAGTTTTGGTTTTATGACAGCACAAATCTGTTCTGATTTGTGCTGTCATGTGAGGCTCAATCTGTTCTGAATTTACTGTTGTTTCTTCTCTCTCTAATCACTCGTCTGTGATGAGTGTGGCAGCTCCAGTAAATTCCAGCCCTTTGTGTGTTTGTAAAGTGATTATAACGTCGATGATGGGGCGTGCAGCAGAGGGACATTCCAGTCCTGCCCCGTCGTAAAACACTCGGCTGCAAACACCTGGAGAAGGTGCACAGTAACTCCTGCTAATAGAGGGCTGCAGATAATAACACACATGGTTCTTAATCTGCCCGTGTGTCTGTCAGTATTCCTGTGGGCTGTCAGCTCTACCAGCAGCAGCACAGGGATAATGATAATGTCTGGGAAGTCTTTACATTCAGGGCACGCGGTCAATTCAAACAGTCACCGTGAAAGCCCCCTCTCTGTCTCCCTCTGGTCCACAGAGAAGGGTCCTTTAGGGGTTTATCGCTGTCTGAGTAGCAGCCAGAGCCTGTGGTCATCGCTGGCTCAGGTCTGAGTCATGAGTCAACACATGTAGCCGAGCACAAAGGCTCTTTTCTCTGTTTATGTCTCTGTTTGTCTCGTTGTCTTTCTTCATGGCTATCACTTTGTCGCTCGCTGCCCATTTTCATCCACATATTTTCATCTCTTCATCTCTGCATCTCTGTAGTGGTCAGAGGGCCAGCCAAACATTTGGAGCACATTATTCTTGTTACTGCTGTAATGCCTTCTACATTCTGACAGTGACCTGGACAAAATGAATTGTCCAGGGTCATAAAGGGGCTCCATTATGTTCTGTTTCAGGTTTGTTTCTCCCCCCTTATCTTCTGTGAGGGTCCAAGGACAGAGAAATGTCGTTTGCTATAAAGCCCTCTGAGGCAAACTGTGATTTGTGATACTGGGCTTTATGAGCCAGCCAAACCATTGTTTTCCTGTGGTATAGCACGCATGGCGTGCGCTCCTCTCTTGTGTCACATGTCATGTTTTCCTAGTGGTTTTTAGATGTGCATAAAATTTTAAATATTCTCAGTTTTACAGCTCAAGGCATGGAGTCACGCTGCTCTTTAATATCACACAATTAAATCAAGAAAGAAGCAGAATTTATTACTGTTTTGATTCCAGTAGATGTGGTAGGAACAGAGGGACAATGGCAACTGCAGATGAATGATTGATTTTAGCATTCTCGGTGTGAGTTGGGCCTAAGCTGTCCTCCCAAAAAGTCTGCTCTGACTGGTCACTGTTTCTGGGTCTTCAGCATCTTTACTCACATTGTCTCACATTCAGCTGGGGAATGAATGTGACGGAGAATAGCTGCTCTTCCTACTGTCAAAATTCAGCAATAGTCAGTAAGCTAAAATCTCCACAACAGGACATGCTCCAGAACACAAAACATTAAAGGTCCCAGATCCCATATAACATCTATTCTTTATTCCTCCAACCCGCTTGCCTTCTGGAAATTCTTCATGTGAAACTAAAACAAAAGGTAACTGTTTGTGTTTTGGCCGTCATCCCCGCCCACCTGACCAGGTGGACAACTGTTTTATATCACATATACCAGTGTTGGATGTCCCATGGTATTGTGTGTACTCTGCTGTGTGCATGTTTGTATGTTTTTCTCATTATCTCCAGCAAGAGGGACATGTTTATTTAGAGTAGCAGGATATCCCAAAACCTAAAAAGACCGAGATAGATTTAATTTTAAGGGAAAAAGATGTAATAATGTCATTCCTTAACATTAAAACTAGGACTAACCAGCAGAATGGCACTTTGAAACAAAGTCCACACTCTGCAAAGTCTAAAACTGATTCTCAGAAGGAAAAATGCACAGAGGCACACACACACACACACACACACACACACACACACACACACACACACACACGCGCCAAAAGATGTCATAGGCAGCTTGTTTAATGTCAGATGTAAATGGGAGGCGAGTGGGAAGATGAGAAGAGATGAGTGAAAGGTTTGATACAAGGCCAGTGAATTTATCAGCTCATCTTATGATGAAATGGTTACCACAGCATAGACAGTCTGTGTGTGTGTTTGTGTGTGTGTGTTTCCACTTGTAATTTTCTCTCCAAAACAAAATGTTGACAATGTATGTTTCTGCAATCCACAAATGTGTTACACTTGTCTCTTATTATGTAGCAAATAGGTTGAAACTTTCAGTAACGCTGTGGTTACTGTGTGGTAAGGTTTAGGCAAGAAAACAAACCCCATTTGGTTATGGTTAGAAAAATGGTTAGATCATGTTTGGCTCAAAAAACCCTTTTCAAGGCCACAGTTGAGTCAGGAGAGGCAGCATTGTCTCTGTAAAAAAAAAAAAAAACTGCTTTTCATGCCAAAAATGCTACTGGAAAAACAGCAACAGGTTGCTACAAAACACACACATTTGATGCCTAAAAAATTGTTGGAAACACAGCAATGACTCGCTAAATCTTAGTTTGTTGGTCTTGAACGGTGGTCTGCAGCTTGGCAGCCATCTCACCTAGGTGTCACACCGTCCAGCATCCCCTCCACCTCCAGATGACAAGGTCAGCTCGTACGTTACATTGCTAGAAACACTGATAAGATAGGTATGAAATGTACAAATGTAACATATTTATGGTTTGCAGACACATACAATGCCAACATTTTCCTCTGGTGACTGGGCTGAATTTTTACAGAGAATGTTGCCACAGACACTATGGCATATACTGCAAATACTGCAAATGCAAGGGCTCTCATCAGTGGGCCTTGGGCTCAGTCACCATGGTGTTACCTCATTGAGTGACATGTAGTGACTTAACAGACATTCATTTAAATGAAAATCTTCAAGATTGTTACTTTAAAAATGGGATACCGTAATGACTGACAAGTTGAGGTGCCAACCATCAACGTCCCCAGTTCACATGCAAACATTTGTTCCTGTAATCTCCATCTCATCACTCTCCTGCCAGTTTTCTAATAAAAGCACAAACTCCAAAATTTTTAGAATTGTAACCTAAACAAAACGAAAACAAAATTAAGAGGATAATGCAAACACACAAGGTTATAGAGGTTATTTTCATGTACCGCAGATCATATGTATTATTTTGTTTGTTGTCTTTTATGAGCTGCTGCACAGCTGAATTTCCCCTTGGGGATAAGTTCTTTCTATTGTGTTTTATTCTAAATGTACACGACTAGTATAATGTAGTGTTGTTCAGCTAATTGCATAAGGCACCTTCATAGAACTTGATGCAGGAAAACACTTTGTCTTGCAAGTTTTTTGTATGAAAATGATCTAAATTTAATGTATTTGTACTACACAAACTATAAAGAGCTGCAGTGATAATGTTTTTCTGTAGGTCGATGCAGAAGTTAGCATCGCCCTGGTTCCCTCATCAAAAAGCCTACGGGATTTTTCCATTGGATTTTGAATAATTGCAGAAAATAAGCTCTTTGGCAAACAAATACTAACTATTCTTTAGTCACATTAACATTGCCACCACAAGCGTGATGATCTGTAGTCTCATTAAGCCACTTTTTAGCAACCACCTTTTTTTAAGACCGAGAAAAGTTTCAAACTTCACAGTGGGATATTTCCTGATGTATTTTCTGTTGTAGAACAAAATGTGAAAGTCTCTTTAGCTTGTGTGACTTCAGATGAGGGAACCATAAGTGCTGAAATCCCAACTCATTTCTGGGTTTTAGGACTTATTAAGGCATCGCTCTTTTAGTGACTAAACTGTATTTTCTTTAAGATATTGTCCATCATGCCGGCACACAGTGATTTCATAGGACGATAATATAGAGATACTGCAAAGGAGAAAGATGATGTACTAAAGCTTATCTGGACACACAGAGGAGAGTTTTCAGGGTATCAACCAATTTTTTGGAGTTTGTACTCCATCCAAGTCTTATGGGACTGTGTGTGTATGTGTATGTGTGTGTGTGTGTGTGTGTGTGTATGTATACATGTGTAGGACAAAGACCCCTCAGTATGACTCTCTCCCCCGACACCTCCACTCCCAACACCCCTTTCCTGTCTCCCTCACTGGCTGCTCACTAAACAACAATCTACTACCATCCTGCTGCCACTGAGCACGTGCAACACACACACACACACACACACACACACACACACGCACACCCCCGCCGCACCCCCCCACCCCCAGTGTGGGTCACAGACCAACATATGTTCTATAATTATCCACAAAGAGAATCATTGAGCTCAGATATTTTCTTGTTAAACATTTCATTGACTGCTCGTGGTGACGGCTGCTGCTTGTGGTGACTGTGAGCCAGTTAATAGTGTGTTTCTTACTTAGCTGTTAAATATAGAAGTGGAGATCCTATTTCCTTCAATTAACACTTTAAACAAATTAAAACAGTGTCTGCTCTCTTGCCACCTCTGGGAATACACTGTGTTCACCCTCAGACTTTAAATGTGAACCACGCTTACTGTGGATGCTGAAAAAGTCTTGACTTCATAAATCTGAAAATAAGGCCTTAATTGGTATTAAAATGACTTAAATAAATCTTTCAAAAGTCTTAAAAATGCTCAGACATGAGAGGTAGGATTTTATGAATTGTCTTTTCTGATGTTGCATTGTAAAATCTTACTTTTTTTCTGAATTTACTGGATCCTCACTCTTAAATGGGAATAAAAGCAGTGGAATCCCATGTGCAGAGTGAGAAACACAAAACCGTCAAGAAAACTTACCAAAAACCACCATATATTTCCTGGTTTTAACCAGATCTGACTTTTTCAACAGACCAAAAACGCCATGTTTAATGTTAAAATAAACATTTGGGCAAAATTGTCCTTAACAAGTAAAAAATAAAGTTAAAAAAATACTGTTTCTGTTGTTTTTGTCTTCAGTTTTGGTTCTTGTAAAATTAACACACTCTCACTCCAAATCCATCAAGTATTGACGCTTGGTCAGTGGTCTGTCACATCAAAATGTGACGTGCTAGGTACTCTCCCGCATCAGTTTTGGACGTTCAGGGACGGTGTGTCAATTTACACACCTTACATACATCTTCTCTTTTACAATGATCTTACACTGTAGGTAAAACATTTCATGTTCAGGTTTACTTCCTTTGGTTTAGGCAACCAGAGCATGTGGTTAGGTTTAGGAAAAAACGTCAAGGTTTGCCCCAACAGTTATTTTAACTCAGTTGACTTTTGGTTTCCCATGAGTCAAGAACAGTGGTCTCTGGCATAAAGGTTTGAAGTTTCTTTGACCCATCCACCTCAACTCCCACATGCCCTATTCAGACTTTTCTCACTCTTTTTACTGCGGTAGTTGCCTGGAGCGTCAACAAATGTCACTGCCTGGTGCATCCCATACTATCGCTGGAGGATGCCTCTGTTTGTCCTGGTCTGACACTGAAGGGCCACTGACCACGCTTCTGTATGTGATGACTTGGTTGGTTTAATCAGTCTTACATTTCATTCTGAGTGGCATTTAGATAGTTTTAAAGTATTACACCTAACTTGCAATAAGCTGTAAGAACCCTGTAAACTGTGATACACATTTTGTTCATAGAACTAAACTGTGTTGTGTAACTACTGTGTGAAATTACAGGATGATTATAATCTTAATACTGAAAACACAAAAGAAAAGCAAGTAACTGCACATAATGGAGCAGTTTAATGCCACATACAGTAGCAGAGTGTTAACCAAGCGCTCAGTTTCCAGAGCTGCAGGAGTCAAAGAGCAGCAGCAGTTGTTGACGTTGGCATGAATGTGAGATTACCACGACAAATGAAACAGTGGCTGTTTCTTAAAAGGTCTCTTCAAGTTCAGGCAGTTAAAATAAACCGTTGGATTTCCTCCAGTCTGATTTATGTTGCAGAAAAGAGTCAAAGAAAAAAAATCTGTTTCATTGTAACTTTCCAGCTGCAGTATGACCATCGGCTGCATGAGGCTGAAGTCAGTAAGACAGGATGAATATTTAATTACATAACTCTCACAGTGTGGTACACAGCCAAATCAATGTTGGGAAAAAAATCACTTTTTCTTAAGTGAAAGTAGAATTTGTAAAAAAAAATACTCAATATGGGTAAATGTCCTAAATTCAAGTTTTTACCTACAAAAATACTATGATTAAAATGTAGGCTACTTAAAGTATAACAAGTAAAAGTACTTGCTGGGCAGAGTGGTCCCTTTCAAAGTGTTATATTATCATATTACTGGGATATCAAAACTGATGCATTAATGTATACACAGTATTTTAGTGATACAGCAGGTGGATGTAGAACTCATTTTCATGACTTTATATAATGTTGGAATGTTGGAATAGTTTCATCTACGCATCATATTTTATAAACCGATTGTTTTTCATGTAAAATCTAAAAGGTGCAGTGTGCAGGATTTAGGAGAATATATCAGCAGAAATGGTATATAAGGGCAAGTATATAGTTTTGACGTGTGCATGGCCACGATAGTCTGCTCTGGTCCACGTGATGTAAATGTCTTCATTCGCCCATGTCCATAAGGGTCTGCACAGACCCCTGTGTGGAGGTCTACGTGCAGACCATTTTTTGTGACTTTGCGGACTGTAGGCGTAACAAGCGCGCTGACTGTGCCTGCTCTATTCGCTTGCTGCACACTCCAGTCCAGTCCAAAACACTGCTGACAAGCCAGCCGCAGCAGATTCACCACGGCGAAGTTTGTTTTAAGTTGGATATTTGACAAATGTTCACTCCAGACACAGGAGCATCGTTTAGTTTCACTTTCACCCAATGTCGGCAGAAGAACAGTGAGTTCACCTCCTGGCCCTCTCGTCTACTGACAGGGGCTGAAGCGGGCTGTCAGTTGTACTATCAAAATAAACATATCCAAGTGACCGCAACTCTCTGTGGACGTTCAGTACGCCTGAGCCTTAAGTAGAACTTGAAAATAAGCATTGTTGTATTTCAGTTACCTTATTAACTTTTTATGTCTACACAGGGAGCGGGTCCTCATCCACCATGTTGCACTGCCATGTTTCTACAGTAGCCCAGAATGGACAAACCAAACACTGATGAATGAAGGCTCAATTTACGGCACAAAGGAAGTGAGTCGACCGCTGCACAACTAGGTAGCTACAGAGTATCAGTGTATGTTAGAAAATTCACATTGTTCCGTGATTATTTTGCTTGTCTATTGTAATACAAGCTTGCTTGCTTTGATAGTAATTTACTGCAGCGTGAGGTTTAGTTTTAGTTTCATATGTTGTTGTTAATATTTAGATGATTGTGTTTTTCCTCCTGTTTTTTTGCCATTCACCTATTTTACCTTTCTTTATTGCTGTGCATTAATGCTTAAAGGTGAGTGTGTTGGTGCTCAGAATTAAACCCAGATTTTAGTGTGATTATCTGCTGGGCTCTGAGGAGACTGAAAGTGATCTGGTTGTCTTTGCAGCAGCGGCACTGACAATACTGGAAACACTGTACTTTAAGTACAATGATGAGTCAGTGTATTAAGTTAATTTCTGGAAGATAAAATAAAATTCTGGGTCTAGATTCAGAACATTTTTAAAGACATCTGTCCTTCCCCTCATCCTGAGAATACAGTTGTTTAACACTTAAGGCTTCAGGCTTCACTTCACTTCTTTTATTCAAACAAAATATAGTGCAGAAGATCAATAATAGAAGAAAAGAAATAAAAGAGTAAAGAATCCCGCTTGTATTTAATGAGGAAGCAGCAGAGTAGACATCAGCATCATGTGACTCTGAACACTAACACGTACGTAACAGTCTTAGGTGTCCCATTACTGCTGCCCCCTATGGAGCAGAACATGTTAATGCATTTTCCAGACTTCCTGTGTATCGGCCCCTAATGCCCACTCAAACGACAGTCAGTGGACCCTCACCTGACCCCAACATCACTCTGTGACTTCTGCAGAACAGATTATAGAGAACAAGAAGTCTAAACTGCATTCAGCGAGATGTAACAGTTCATCTGATTCATCAACTTAAAATTGTTAGAGGAACTGCAACTCAGGATTGTTTTGATTATTGATTTATCTGCTGACTATTCTCTCAGTTGACTCATTTGCTCATTCATAAAACAGTTCATCTTCATCTGCTTTTCAGGGCCAGGTCGCGAGGGCAGCAGGCTGAACAAAGTACTCGAGGCGTCCCTCTCCCCAGTGACGCTTTCTAGCTCCTCCAGGGAATCCTGAGGTGTTCCCAGGCCACATCATATATAATCTGTCTAGCATGTTCTGGGTCTCCTTCAGGGCCTTTTACCAGTTGGACAAACCCAAAACACCTCTAATGGGAGGTGCCCAGATGGAGCCCTAATCAGATGCCCGAATGACCTCAGCTGGTCCCTGTGGACGTGAAGGAGCAGCGGCTCTACTCCGATGGCCATCCAGATGTCTGATCTCTTTACCCTGTCTCCAAGGCTGAGCCCAGACACCCTACAGAGGAAACTCATTTCGGCCACTTGTATTCGTATCTTATTTTCGGTCACTACCCAAAGCTCAAGACCAAAGGTGAGGGTTGGGATGTAATTTACTCTCTAAATCCTCACATTTAAGAAGCTAAAATTTAGAAAACTTTTAGACATTTTTGATTCAAATACTGCTTGAGATCACATTTCATCCTGGCTCAAAATGAGACATCATCCTGATTTATGCACTTGTGTACACTTGCCGTAGCTTCAGCTGGATCAAGTAAACACTTTTTACAGGCAATGTATTTTAGGAGTCCTAATAAAATAGTTGTTTTGGTGACACTACACTACAGAGCAGTGTGAAGAGAGTTAAGTCATTCATTATTTTTTCTAATGAAAATTCCCCCAAATTATGAGAGAGCACATTTTTCCAAATTAACTGTTGTAGTACGACCACAAGGAGGCCATTAAGAATTTAGAGACACTCCACTGTATAAGAAAGAGGTTATTGGAAATGTTTGTAGTATCTCTGTTCAGTGTTGCACTTTGTAGACGGTCCCTGCCACCTCATCTCACAGTCAGCTGCACATTGAGAGCAATGTTATCTGTCCAGCTTAGGATGGCTTGTTGTGATGATAATTAGGTTGTAGCTTGTTGCCTACTTTACTACAGTTGGAGAGAGGCGTTGTGGGTGTTTGAACAACATTTTGGTCATGAGTGTTTTATCCAGGAAGTTTGAATTCGTGAATATCTTTGCAACTTTACTGAACTGCACAAAGCTGTGTTCACAAACGCTGACTGTCATTTGCAGCTGCGTTTTTAAGTGCCAACCAGTAATATATAACTACATTAAAATATCAAACAGGGAAAAGGAGACTAATAATGACCTCACTGGCTTTCTTTTGCATTCATAGGGCTGGTACCAACATTGTTGCAGTCCAGCCAAAAACAGACGATTCTTATTTTCTTGTTTGGCAGTTTTGCCAGCGGCTTTCCCGGAGCACTGTGCTGATTATGATACAATGCCACCATAACGGCATGACGCTGCAGTTGCCCTTCAAAATGACAGAAATCCACAAAGTGCAATGCTTGTTAGAAAAATCTTTTCCTTGAAGACACCTGTCTGAGTTTGAGAGTAAGTGTATTTCCCACCATGTCGCATTATCCCTTTAAAGTGAAAATAAAGCCATTAATATCATTTTCAAACAGTAGAAGCCTCCAGTAAAACAATATAACTTAACAATTTCACCCAAATGCAACAAGGCTGATAAGTTTGTGCCCCCAGAGAAACAAAACTTGATGTTTACCTTCAGCAGCCTTTATCTTGCAGGGCTGACGTGTCCTGCGGCGTCTTTCTGTTACACAGTCAGAAGCTGCTAAAAGCATTACAATGTGATGAAAACAAACAGCAGGACTCAACAAGAGCTCTGCGTTTCCTATCAGACAGCAGGGAGAAAAACAACAAATAACAGTCAGGGTGATCAATCCAAAAATAAATGCCTAAAACATGCTATAGTTTGAGATATTTACTGCCAGCTGTGACCAATCATATTGTTACTGGTTATTTAGAAATTCTGTGAAAG
>JAPZEB010031391.1:0-11560 GCA_029783705.1 Chaetodon striatus
TATCACACTGCCGGTATCCTCATTAATATTTTAAGAAGCTACAAAATTTATTAAGCCACAAAAAAAAGGCTGAAAAGCTGGAAAGTACAGAGAGTTGTTGCATAGGGATAATACACCGTCTCATGTAGTTGCATTGGTGTGAACTGCCTGGTTTTTAGAACATTATAAAGTGGTGCATTGCAAGTAGATGCGTTTTTCAACTTGTCTCATTGTGAATCTTTGGTCTGAACTGGGCTTTACAATCACAATAATGGTACAATGAATATATTAAATAACCACAGAAATGTTTCAAATATCAACTTGAAAATCTTACATTGCATTGATCCAGGATAAAAAAAACAAAAAAACAGATACAATGGTCAAACAGTAGGTAATTACAGTTTATATTTCTCACCCAGAGGTCCAAAGTTCCTCCGCTCCTGTACTAGAGCATGGAAGAAGGTAAGACCAAACAGGAACTTCTGCCAAGTGACCTGTTTCTTGGAGCTGCCAAAGAAGGCAGGGTCAGAGATGGGGTGACTCAGGTAGGAGCGCAACAGGTTGGCTCTTATTCCTTTAGGAGGCTCATTGGTCATCTTCAGCCCATTCTGCAGGATACTGACTGGGAACTTGTCGGACGGATAGCTGGTTAACCACAACCTAGAAAGAGTTAGAGATCACTGGCTTTATCATCTTCCTCATGCAAGAATGTGTTTCAGTTACACTCACTGTGTAGATTCTATTACCTAAAGCTCGGGTGTGTGTTCTCTGGAGTAATGGTTTCCTCACAGATCTTCTCCAGAGTGGGCATCCAGCTGGTGGCCAGGTGGCAGTTCTGCAGTACCACCCAGGTGCCCTCTTTAATGGCTTTTTCAATCATCTGGGCTGCTATGGGTCCTTGCCCCTGTCCGAGAGAAATGGTTTGGGTCTTACTGCCCCCCATTTCAAGGTCATCAGCAAACTTAAGCAGACCTGGGGAATAATGCAATACGCTAGTAAAGAATTGTGGCGTTGAAACGTAAAACCACATGACACTTCAGAATCAAGTTTCCTTCTGTATCTTACAGTGTGACTGGGTGGTTTGAGGCTACTATGTGTAAAAATGTAGAAAGTGAACATGTCTTGGATTCATCACCTGCAGTTGGATCAGATCCTGGTGACAACACAAAGATGAGAGGAGAGCAGCAGTGTGAGTCTTTGTAACTCCCTGCCAGATCAAAGGTGGGCGGTTCAATGTAAGCCTGTCCCATGTTGTCCACTATGAAATCCTGCACAGCTGGAACCATTTTATCCCGCCTGAAGCACCTGATTACAACCACTCTGTCCATCCCCTCCAACTTGTTCCATTGGTCAGGTAACTCATCCTTATGGGGCTTCCCTGAATCATACAACTTCTTCCATTTACATATGTTGTCTTGGACATGTTCAAAGAAACCATCCAGGTTTGATAGCTTGGACGCCCTTACAATTTCAGACCAAGATTTGTCAGACAGCCAGTCTGGAGCAGGGTTGGGGTAGGGGTTATCCAAAGCAATGCCACCTGTGAGAAGGAAGCGCCAGACTTGGTCGTCAACCTGGCCCTTACCTTGCATGATGCCTACAGTAAGCAGCAGGGAGAAAAGCAGCTTATCCTTCTCGAAAAGCGAGCGACACACATTATTGTAGATGCTGAGGGTAAAGTGCTCCAGAATGTTGTTGATCCTTTCAGCTACATCATCACTCTTCAGGCTCTGGGCAATGGAATACAGGTAGAGGTTGATGAACCAGGTCAGGGAGTACTGGTACATAGGCTCAATATTTGCCAATTCTGAGATACAGAAAAACAAAATGGAGGAATGTTCAGCCACAGGACGGTAACCCATGCGAGTGTCATCAATCTCTTTCTCTGTGACACTTGCAATTTTTTGCTTCTCTGAGATCTCCTCAGAGAGGATTTTGGAGGATGACAAGATCTTAATGGCGGTCTCATTCTCCAGGATATTCCCTTCAGAGGAGGAAAGCACTTGTAAGATCTTATCCTCAATGTCTTTCAGCTGCTTGTTGTTGGCAGCACTCTCCAGAATCAGCTGGTTCTTCTTCTCTTCCAGCTCAGGTTTCTCTTTGGCTGCTACAAGCCCTAAAAGCTGGTCCTGTAGGCCTTGTGGTGTGATCATGAAGTTCAGCAGACAGACTTTGGCAGCCACCTCTGGGAGGTAGTGAGGGTTCCTCAGCCCGGTGGTCATGTAAAACAAAAAGTCTTTAGAATATTCCACAATATTCTCTCCTATTTTCATGTACTCAACACCCTGCTGTTTGAAGGTCTGTTTCAGCAACACTGGTTCAAGCGCCGGATCAAGTTCCTCTCCAACGTTCTCCAAAAGAACTGGGGTTCCAAACTGGATGCAGCTCTCCAAGATTCTCACATAGTTTGCATCAGAAAGTTTGATCACAGCAAGTTTATTAGCTTTCTCCATGTTCTTGATCCACTTGTTGGCTTGACCTTGAGGGTCAATCATTAGGGGCCACCGGCGGGAATTAAACACAATGATACCATTGTCTGTGGAGAAGGAGTCCACCGGCAGTCCAGCAATCTGCCATGCCCTGATGGCTACCTGGTTACCCAGAGTGTGGCTGAGGGTAAAGTCATCCGAGCAGGGGATTTTCTTCTCCTGGCATAGGATATGCCACTGCTCTTGGCACTCTACACGGTAGTCTACTGTAAATGCCCCGAGGTAAGATACAGTTGCTGAAGAGAGGAGTATGTCACCTGTCAGGTTGGTGTATCTGCAGAAGGGAAATACAGTACCAATCTGATTAATATCAAACTTCAGGCACACCACGCATCATGGCAGTTACTTAATACTAATATACAGTACGTATATTTTGATATACCTGATCTCTAGGTGCCTTGCAGCTTCAGTCCACCTGTCCTTCTCCCCACCCAGTCCTTCTATCAGTTTTTCCGCCCTGTTCAACTTCTGGAAACACAATTCAATGTTGTCCTCCAGTTCTTTCTTTTTGTTAATCTTAGCTGTCAAGTCATCATTCAGGCTCTGCAGTCTGTCCTCCACTTCTTTCAACTCCGCTCTTTTCACCGCCAACATTGCCATCTGTACAGCCAGCTCATCCTCAGCCAGCTTCAGTCTCTCTTTCTTGGGGGCTACCACCTTGGCTACACGCTCATACACCTCCATTGCTCGCACCCATTTACAGAGACCCTCACAAGCCGAGGAGACATTTTTAATGACAGAGGGCTGGAAGTCAGGGTTGTTGATAAATTTATCTCTGATTTTCTTGATGTGAGGGGCAGGAATGTTGTCTTTGTCGTAGGCTTTGAGGCTTTCCAAAAACTTCAGGTCTCCAAGGAGCTTTTTTGAGGGGCCCCAAAAATCCTCAATCATCTTACCTGCAACATATTTATTTGAAATAGTTGTGGTGTCATAATATTTTATATTGAGATAAATATTTTGAGTTATGCCATTTAAAACAATTCTTTCAAAGCTCTTACCTTAGCCACTAGGGTCAGGTTTTCTCTCAGGTTTTATGCCCTTCATGATACAGATGGACTCCATGACTAGTTTGACTAGAGCCGGTGGGTTTTGCATAGACTTTACTACTGTAATGTCAGAGGGTTTTAGGGTGTCCAAGGCTGACAGGGCAGCCTCCAGTGCAGGCATTGCTTCTGCCAGGTCTCCCTCACACTCATCCTGAAAGACAGACAATCTGTGTCATAATTTATAAATGGATGCAAACAAAAACACTGCAAATACCTATGGTGTAATTTTGAACTTCTGGAAAACAATGGGCAGATATATTTTACAAAAAATAATTGGAACACTACATACATAAGGGGGATTTTTGCACTGTCAAAACTGCTCCTGAAATACATGTATACCTTAATGGCTTGGGCTGCAGCTGCTGCTTCATTAGCCACTCTCTCATCAGCAGACACAAGTTCTTTCTTAGCATCCACCTCTACTGTTTCTCCCTCTATGTTAGCCATCATCTTATCTGTTTCAGCTGAGGTCTGAATGAGCTCTGGCTGCAGGGCTGTCAGCTCCTCCTGCATTACTGACACCTGTGGACATAGTATCAAGACGTATGATGATGTGTCAGTGTCATTCATTTGGTCAAAGACATGTTATAACATTATGATTGACGGAGTGCAACACCTGAGACGCAGCAAACTCCAGTTTCTGGAGACCAATGACATAGCGGTTCCTTGCAGTATTTACTTCAGTCCTCTTGATATTGAACAGAGTCTTAAAAGTGAGGATGAGTTCAAGGTAGGAAGTGGGCGTGACATAGTTATGTCTCCTCAGTCTGGAGAAATACCTTTCAGACATCTCTCTGACACTTGTCTGGAAGGTTTTGCACATCTCTACCACCCTGAGGTCACATAAATAAAAAAGAAAAAAAAACATGTGGGCATACTGTACAGTTCTAGATGCAAACTTAGTCCATGTCACTATTTAGCAGCGGAAAAAAGTACTACTTTTTGGAATCCTTTTTATGTCCTTACTCCAGCCTTATGTCACTGTCTATCTCGACATCCTCAAGAAACTTGTGGGCCACCATTTCCAGAGCATCATTTGGCCATGCATGGAACCAGTCAATGGTGCAGCAGTTGATAAGGGAGGGGAACATCCTAAGACGGTTCCTGAATGCATCACCGATAGGACTCATGGCTGTTGAACACAATAACTCCAAGTTACAACTACTCACTAAATCTTCAATTTAAAAAAAGGGCATGTAAAGATACCTACCTAGCACAATGTGAAGATTAGCCTTCAAACGATGAATGAAGAAGTTGTACATTGAGAGTGGAGTGGCATCAATTTTTTTGCCTTCAAGCCGGGCAATTCCCTGCATTTTCTCTATGATGTCAGCGCGCTCATCAGCAGCAAATATGTTAGGTACATCACCAGTGTTTAGCAGCATGTTGATGTCCTCTAACATGGCCTCATCCTTAATTTGGCTGTCACTGAACAGGAACACTAGGCTCTTTCCCTCAATGCCTGCTTTAAGCATAATCTTCTTCAGGTCATCACGCCAGTCTGACATGCTGTAGTTTTTGGTCAATTCAATCTGGAAAAGGACGTAGTCGTTGATGAAGGTGCCCAGCTTAGTGGTGCTCTGACGGCCTGAACCACCGATTCCAACAAGTAAAAGGTGACCATTGTCTTGTTTTAGCACACGGCAGATGCGGGAAATGTGCTCAGTGGCAAATTTAAACATTACAAGGGACATAGGTGCCTTGCTGCTGTTGTTGTAGTCATCCAAGTAGAACTCCATCACTTCTTGTAGGGCGCACAAGTCTGTGATTTCATCGTAGGCCTTAATGTCAGAATCAGGCTTGGCATAGTCACCGAAGAACAAGCTACAGATGCTTTCATCCACCACCTTGCCATCTGGGCTGAGATGGCTCAAAAGCTAGACAACAATAGGGGAGATTTAGTATTTAATACAGACCACAATGCACTACACTACACAAAATAGCAGCTCCTCTCACAGTTTGTTTGTTATTGGATCTGACTTTCGAAATAAAAATAACCTAATCTGTACACATATCCTTATGCGTATTCTTCATAATTATACTGTGCAAAGCTCCTGCGCAAATTTTCTTTTCTAGTTTTGTTTTGATTTGTTTTTATCTTGTCTCATATTTGTTCACCACCAAATCACTTCCTCTTTTTTCCATTTCCTTCCTTTTCTTCAATTGCTGTAATGTACATGTATGAATTTAGACTGCAGTACTCTTGAATATCTAGAAGACTTGGAAATCCTTAAATTTGTACTTTCTCACTGGCATGTAGATGCAAAAGTAGTTCTTAAAGGACATTAGGTATTTAATAGCAGAAACCCTTTAAACTGAATTTGATCCAAACCTGCTAAACTTCTGCAATAGGCTTTATATCCACAAAATTTCAGTTAAATTTGTTTATAATTTCTGAGATAACACAAAAACTCTGCTGAAATGATTTTTATGTACCTTTTCCACACTCTGTTTAAAGAAGTTTGAGGTTCTCTCTTTGACAATGCCAAAGAATGTCTCCTTATCTTCCTTGTCAATGAGTCGGTCATAGAAAACACGATAGACCTCATGGATCCACAGGCGGATAAGTTTGTCTCCATCCTGGCAGAAGTGGCCAATAGACATTAAGAAGAAATCAATTCAGAACAGCCATTTAAACATTTCACTATTCTCTCCACTCTTACCTGCATATGGGTATGTGGAGCCAGAAGCACACCCTGTATCACTCGAGCAAAGTCCCGCAGGTTGAAGATGTAGTGGGACTTAGACGGGGTGGGGAGGAAGCTGTCCATGGCATCTTTATAGACTGCCATGGTTGCCTGGACCAAGATCTTGCCAAGCCTTGGGCATAAGACATAATACAGTATGTATTTCTGACAAAAAATATTAATGTAATTCTTACTCTGTATAACATTTAAATTTTGACAAGCTACCTGAAGAAAGAGGCATCAAAGCCCTTGCTGAAGTGCCAGTCAGTAATGGAACTGAATATCTTGGTTAGTGTTTCATCATCAAAGGAACCAATTGTAATGATATTCAAGTGGCGGGTGAAGCGGCCTAGAATTTCAAACATTTTGTCAAAGGCAGAAAACCTTACTGCAGTTGTGTTTAATAAAATTACAAATGTTTAATAAATTATTGTTTTGAAAATACCTGTAATGTCATTTTTCCCACCACCAGGAGGCCCCATTGCAGACATAAACAGCATGTCCACTATGTTCAGTCTAGAGGTGTCCTTCTTGTCATACCAGTGATGATGGTCAATCCACTGCCTTAGCAGCTCGATTGGGGGTTGGGCTCCATAGATTTCTTTAGCTGGCATGTTTAGATCATCTATACAGATGAGTACAATAAAGATCAATTTGAATGTGAGAAGTGAATAACCATCAAATACTCAATGAACCACTTTAAGCCCAACAGTATGGGATTATGTGCATCCATCTTTACCAACATAGATGATATACTTCTTTCCCACAGGAGGTCCAAACACGCCCTTCCTTCTTCGGTCCAGCTTTGCCATGATGATGTCTTGGGTCTGGTTTGCTGAGGTTCGGGCTGAGAAGTTGATACAGTTTGGAATGTAATGCTCTTTAGGCAGTTTTACTAAGAAATTTTTGTTGATGACAGATTTGCCAGTGCCAGTAGGCCCAACAAACAGCATGGGTATTTCATGTGCCAGGTAGGTATGCAGGAAAAAAAGCTGGCGTGCTGTTTCCATGGTTGGGATAATGAGGTCTGACACCTGGTGAGGAAAAGTAGAGTTTTAGAGAGCATGGACATCCATTATGGCATCCTCAGCCAGGTGAATCACTGTGACATAAACACACTAACTTTGGCTGCAGCTGGAATGACGTTTTCTTCATTTGTTATTAAATCAGTCCATGTTTTCCACTGCCCTTGTCCATCCTTGTGAAAGTAGTAGTCATAAACAGTGCCTGCAAAACAGAAAGTAATCACCATGCATTGATTATGTTACAAGGCAGATTGTTAATTGCTACTGGAACTATATATGTCAAGAAATTTTGTGACCTCTTTCAGGGAAGATGTTGTTCTTTTTGAGTTTGATACTCTTAGGTCGAGGGTGCTCATCGTTCATGCCCATGATCAGATTGCGGTAAAAGACATCAAACTTATTACGGCTGTTCCCGGCGATGGTCCCACCCACAGTCCATACGACCGCAAATAGAAACAAACACTGCAACCACATGGTTATCTGCTGGCTGGACATCTGCGTATCATTGGCCCCTGAGGCAGAAATTTCATCTGGATAGAGGCAGGAATGTTAACATACACACAAGGACAAAAATAAATATGTATAATTTTTCAATTAAATGTCATTTTTACTGACCCATTAGGCAGGTGTACAACTTCATTAGACTGTAGGCCAAGTGAATGGGAGATGTTTGAACCACAAAGTGACACTCGCTGTCTATATAGTCTAGACAGGGCTGAACTAGCCAATCAAACAGGTCCACTATCTGTGGGACAAAGATTAAAGAAGGAGGTAGAAGACACATCATTTGACATCTCAAAGGACATAAAAGTAACAAAAAGATGTGCAAATGTGTCATCTTACTAGTTGTCTATGTTCAGTGCTCAGGCTTTCAGGCAGCGTGTTCATGTAGGAGTCTCTGAGAGGAGACCAGCCCAGCTGCTGAGGTTCCATGTAGATCATACCACACCTTCAGACAGATAGTTACATTCAAATAACTACAATATACTAACTCTTTCTAAATTTTCAAAGCATGTGCTTTCTATAGTTAGTTGCTGGCGTGGCATCTGTCTTTGTTGCTTACCTACTAACGGTAGCCGGAGAGGCTTGCTCCAAGTCAGCAGGTTCAAATATCAGACTCATCTTGCTACTCATCTGGATGATCTCACCACTCATCAGACAAAGCTAGCAGAGAAGAGAGTGAACAAGACAGAGCCTTCTTTAAAGGCTGTAAATTTAAGGTACCATAAAGCTTCATTTAAAAGCTGAGTTGCAATTGAAAGCAGAAAGGCTGGAAATAGAACAGTGGCGTAAAGTGCTGCAGGTTGGTGCCTCCAGGAGCGCTGACACGTGGCCCTGCTGGTGTGGGGTTGTAGATTGAAAATAATAGGGGTGAATTTTTTGCTCTGTGGCATTTGTCGCCGGTGTGTTTTGGCCTTTGGTCATGAAGTATGAACAAAATGCCATCAAGGTATATTTATATTCCTGTAGTCTGTAAGGGTCCAACTATCAAAAGAACCAAAAGGGTTAAAAAAATTAATCCAAGATAGAGTTGGGCGATAATACGGTAATAAGGTATCCCGCGGTATCTAAAAATAAAAAAAGGTATCAGTTTCATTACCGTCATTTAAAAAAAAAATCTTTTGCGCATGTAGGCCTATAGGGGCCTAATATGATATTAAATATAATTTGTTTAATGCCTAAATAATGAGTGTTTGTATAGCACCTATGCAGGTGTGGTTGAGTTTTTAATTTCATACTGTTACAATTTAAAACTAATAGTAGGCTATAATGATTCTCTTAACTGTTGTTTCGGGAGATGACGCTTAATAAAGTTTTTGGATATGACGTCGTCGCGTGACAGCTCAGAAGCGAGGAAGAGAAGAAAAGATGGCAAGCCACTCATCAAGCGAGTTGGTCCCCCCAAAAAACACAACTTCTGCAGTTTGGCAGCATTTCGGGTTCCGACCAAATGACATGGGAGAGCTGGCGAATGTCGACGAGGCTGTGTGCAAGATTTGCATGAAGACGGTGACAGCGAGTGGAAATGTAATGGAGCCAGGCGTTTTCCTCTGATGTCGAGGGTTGCCCGAAAGTACCTGTGCGTCTCCATTTTCAGTTATGCCTTGTTATTTCTTGTTCTGTTTTTCTTATATGTTAAGCCCTAGTACTGGATGCTGTAGAGCTGTGCTTTTAATTTATTTACGTTGATAGGTTCTAAAAAATAAACCAACGGACAGTACCCACTGCGGTCTCGGGATATGCTGTATAGCACACATTTCGTTATTGCCTTTGTTATTTGTTGTTACTTTTTTATTATTTGATAAGCCTTTAAGTATTGGATGCTATAGGGCTGTGTTTTAATTTAATTGATTTGTGTCTATTACCGTACTGGAAGTGGACTGCAGCCTGCAGACAATTTGTTGTTATTTTCATTCTGTTTGGTTGACTGCTGTATTTGCACTTTTTTAAATACTTGTTAATAAAAACTGTTAATGTTGTATATGTTTTGTTGTTCTTTTTTCAGTATTCTAAGGCCTATGTAATGTTTGCTATTCTGTTTCTGAACAGTATAGGTGCAAGCCCACATTTTGGTGACTCCCACTGAACTCTACAAAGTGATTTTTAATTAGTCGTGATAATACCGTATACCCCGGGAAAATGTGGGGAAGGTTTAACAGTATCAAATTTTGGATACCACCCAACTCTAGTGTCCACCACAGCAATCCCTATTCAGAAAAACCCTATTTTAATGTGATAAATTACGTGTTAGGGCACTGTAATTGGAGTACGCACGGTTGCGTGCCTACAGAAAAATTAGTGGAATATTCATTTTCATTAGCCATGTATCAGCTTAGTAGGAATACTGACTGCATGTAAATGTGGTCTCTGTGAAGTAACCTCACCAGAAACATTCACTCTGTTTGTTGAAGTTTATCACATGAGATCACTTCTACCTTCAGACCTGCTCTGCCTCCAATAGAAGTGTGTGTGTGTGTGTGTGTGTAGGTGTGTGTGTGTGTGTACTGTGGGGTCCCAACAGCAGGTATTTCCGCTATCTGAACCTGTTTAAAACAAGCCTCTCTGTTCTGAGCAGGGTGTGTACTGAAGGTGAAAGTGCCACACCTCGCCAGGCCACAGAGAGCCGACCTGTTGGCCACCCAACACCTCCTTCATAGCTTAAAGATTTAACAGAGGCAGGGAAAAAACACTCCATGTTAGTGTTTCCCGTTTCCTGTGCCCCTCACCCACTGACCGAGTGAGCACTGCTCTATGCATTTTAGGAAGTCTGGGGACCCCTGTTAGAGTTTAAAGAGAAATTTTATCACTTTATTCAGAGCAGTGGTTCCCAACCCATGGGTCGGGACCCTCCAAGGGGTCCCACAATAAATCTCAGGATGACAAGATGATTAAAACTGGGAATTCTGTTATTAACTTTTAGAGTTGTATGAAATTAGTAGTTGCTTTGTATTATATTTTATTATTTACTTTTTTATGTATTTGATCTTACAAAATTGAATACATTTGAAGGGAAATGACATTACATTCTCTTGAAAAAATGAAGTCAATAACAGGACAAAGTGTTTCAGGCATTAACAAAACAGCTTCTCCATATTATATATACATGCATAAGCCTGGCTAGCACACGTGTGCTCTTGCCAGTTTCCAAAGAGGAAATGAGAGGTTAGCCATGTGATCTGGGTCATTTCCAGCCACTACACACCCCCACATCTCCGTGCAAAGCTGACCTCATGCTTGAGGTTATGAGGGAAGTCAAGCACGCTGCAAGCTGGTTACATATGACTCTGTTCAGGGACTCCCACAGTTATTCTTATCAGCTATCAAGGCAAGGCTTTTCTTACAGTGAGATGACAACCGATAGGTGTGGCCCATTCATCTGCTGCTCATAAATCATCACCTGAATACAATGGCACTCACTGATGTAGCTATCTGAATATTATTAACTCAACTCTGATAAGGAGTCATGTTCACAACGTGTATTTTACCAATTTGATCATTTTCACAGTGGTTTATCGCTTTCTAAATTCATCTGGAATTATCAAAATAAGTGAATATGTGAGTGTGTGTGTGAGTGTGTGTGTGGAGGGCTTTAATGATAAATCCAGGCACTTCCCTTAAAGCCAGCCACGCACTGGGCTTGTCTTGGCAGCAGAGACTGTGTGGCGCTGGCTGCGCAGCTCAAGGCCTGGAGGAGGTTTCCATGCAGCCACACAGACACACACTTTTTCATGCATTCCTCAGATTCCACATCTGATACGTGCGTGTGTGTGTGTGTGTGTGTGTGTGTGTGTGTGTGTGTGTGTGTGTGTGTGTGTGTGTGTGTGTGTGTGGGT
>JAPZEB010031455.1:0-11557 GCA_029783705.1 Chaetodon striatus
GCCTCAGAGGGCTTTACAGCATACAACATCCCTCTGTCCTTAGGACCCTCACAGCGGATAAGGAAAAACTCCCCAAAGGCTGTATATGAGTTGACTTTGTCATTGGGTTGGGGGATGTCGAATCACTTCAGTGGGATACCTGCTAAGCAAGAGACCACTACAGACCACTGTTCAAGACCAACAAATATGATTTAGCAAGTTTTGCAATGATCTGTCCCTGTTTGTCCAGCTCGAATAGCACCATGAAAAATTGTTGCTTTATTAAGACATTGCTTTATTTCCAGAAGGGATTTTGTCCCCTAAACCGGATATTATAAGCCAAAACATGATCTATTCATAACCATAACTAAGTGGTTTTTGTACCTAAACTTAACCACACATTACCCACAATGTTGTTTAAACATGAAATTTCAACGTTTTGCACTACACATGTAACGTATCCACGGTTTGCAGAAGAGTACAATGCCAGCTTTTTTCTGACAACTTGGTTGATTTATCATCAGAGATATACACTCAAACAGAGATACTATTTAGATTAAAGAAAGCCCAGATTTTAGATGAAAAAGGCCGAATTTTTATCGAAAGTGAAGTCTGGACAGTTGCAGCATAGTTGACTAACATATCATACAACTGCTTGTTGAGTTTCAGTATGTACCAGGAACCCCTAGAAAGCAGTACTGATTCTGGATAATGCTGATAAATAAAACTGAAGTGAATTCCACCTTAAGTGTTTCTGTGGTAACTACATTAAGCTCATCATTGTTATTTGCACAACTTCTCAAACATTCTGCTCAACCATTTTATTTCTTGGGAATAAACACATAGCCTTATGTCATTAAGTGTAGTACATGAGCCAAAGTGTGATACAATCTTCTGCATTCAGCTGCACTAACACCACAAGAAACAACATTTTTACTAAGGTGCTCTGTTTCATCAATGTGAAAAACAATATTGAAATATTTGTTCTGTCGCATCAGTTTTCACACACACAGGACCATATTCACAGAAAACAGACAGTAACATATTTTATGATTCACTAGCAAGGACCACCCCATTAACAAGTGTGTTTAACAGTTTTATTTAAGAAAAACATGACTGATGTACAAGGCTTGGACTGTTTGTAGACCATCCACTTTTCCAAAGGCATTGAGGGGAAACTTCGACAGGGAATTCGCTGTAGCACCTGGGCCCGACAAAACCTGTCATGACTCAAGACAACTGACAAGAAGAGAGGGAAAGAGAAGACTAGAGTGGAAGGGAGGGGCTAAGAATACACGATTTGAAGAGGATGAGTGGTTTTGGCAGGTATTTATGCAGGAAGTGACATGCTTGAGGTAAGGTCCTGCTCTTGGAAATTCAGCTAGATAGCTTCAATTCACTAGCAAGTCCCACAACGTCACCAAGATGCCATTAACACTTTTATTAAAGAAAAACATTACTGATGTGTGAGGCCTGGACTGCTTATAGCTTATCCGCTTTGCTGAATGCGTTGTGGGGAAGCTTCGACAGGGACCAGTGGCCCATGATATGTATTAAGTGTTCTGATATGCCATTACAAGAGGTGGAGGCAGGGCTCCAACTCTAACGGAGTGTAAGCAGTATGAGCAGGAGAAAGGCCAGACAAGGGGAGAACTTGGTGGAAGTAATGATGGAACCAGAGTCAAGTAGCCGCTTGTCCAGACTCAGAGACGGGGATCCTTTCAATGTTAAGCTTTAGGACTCCCAGAACTGCAAGTAGTTGGCAAGGGTCTCAGAATGATTCGGGAATTATGGTATTTTGGAGTAAAAGACGAGTGTAAACTGGCTGGATTGACTGATTGTAGTGTTTCAAGAAGAATACCATGATGTCATCTCAGAAATATAACAAGTCTGAAATGTGATGGCGTGGGGTCAAAGGATTTAGGCAATGAACTTGGAGCTTCAGAGGAAAACAAAAAGCAAGCAAGGGCATGGCTTCTTAAGTTTAAGCAGCATGAGGATTGCTGCACTGTGCAAGGGTGACTGCAAGGAAGACCGCGAGGATTTTGAGCAGGCTCTTTCCATAGATGACTTCTGAAAAGTGGAGGTAAATGAGGACAACAGGGGGCCAGGCCTGGGTTGTCAATTAAGAGTTTGGAGATAAAGCTGATTCTGCTATGGTAAACTTTGATGGTATGAGTTTTGACAGCCATTATAGAATGGCTGAAGGTAAGGAAACAGGTCATGGTGACAAGATTGAACGATGGTAAGGTTATATTTTACTGGTCATAAAAGTAGTAGAAACTCTTTCAAGCTGACCACTACTCTGGAAGGCGATGATCAGCAGTACTAGGGTGGGATTTACAAACTGAAGATCAGCGCAGAATAGGGAAAAACCTGAGTTGGATGTCGATCTTTGTTCTTAATTGATCATGTCAACAACTGCAAGGTTATCTGAGAAATTACGAAGGACTTGCGACACCACTTGTGGCCTTATGTATGGCTGTAGCTATTATGAGGTAGATTTCAAAAAGCATGATGAAAATGACTTGGCATTCGCTTGCAAAGTCAGGGGGCCAGTCCGCTGCAATCAATCAATCAATCAATGAGACTTTATTTATAGAGCACTTTTCATGCAATAGGAACAACTCAAAGTGCTTTACATAAAAACAATACAGCATTGAGAGTGTCACTCAGGATCTGGGCTCAATTTAAGTGTCATTTTGGTTTGTAAGCATTCTCTATTCATGCTCCCCTGGCTTCAAACCATGCGTTCCCACCATCCCTTGTAGATGATGCCTTTTTACTCTGGTCCAGGTTAGGTATTTGCAGATTCAAGGACCTATATATTGATAATGTATTTGCCTCTTTTCAACAGCTCGCAGATAAATACTCATTACCTAAACTACATTTTTACAGATATCTGCAAGTGCGGTCCTTTGTCCGCTCTAGATTTCCTGGATTCCCAGCTTTGCCCTTGAACACACCTCTTGATGACTTCTTGACACCAGTCAACTCTTTAAAGGGATTAATTTCTGTGACTTACAATAGAATTCACCTCATACGTCCGCCAACATAGGACCCCATCAGGACCTTGTGGAAGGAGGACTTGGGAGCAGAATTTTCCGACAACTGTGGTCTGACATTTTACACCAGGTCCATAAGTCCTCTATTTGTGCAAGACATGCACTTATACAATGTAAAATTGTTCACCGTACCAACTACACCAATGCTAGATTATCTAAAATTTTCAATAAGGTGTCTCCTGCATGTAATCGTTGTCAGCATTCCCCAGCAAATCACATACACATGTTCTGGCTATGTCCAGCTTTGCATAACTACTGGACAGAGGTTTTTAAAACTGTCTCATACATTGTTAAAGAAACAATAACACCAAACCCAGTCACGGCTTTGTTTGGGGTTTCCAACTCACCCTCTCTGTCCGCATCTAAGAAACAAACTATAGCCTTTGTAACCTTGCTGGCAAGACGTTTAATACTCCTCAACTGGAAAGCCAAAAATCCTCCCTCTCATTTTCGTTGGATTACAGATATTCTTTACTTCAGCTTAGACCAGATGAATCTAGTGGAGGCTAGACTAGCTGTGGAGTCACACGGTACTAGATATGTTTTAGCTGTACATTTCTTCTAGAAAAGACAGGACTGTGGACTTTACCTGTTTGTGACACAAGTGGAATAAAGTTTTTGTGTTTTTTTAACTTTAAAACGGACGTCAAGTGAATTATTGTACACTGCATCTCTGGGTCATGTGTAGGCCAGGACTCACAGCTATATTGCATTTTGGGCATCAACATAGTATGAAAACCTACCCCTTGTGGTTTATGCCTTAACTGGAAAGTGCATTGGAGCCTCTGAATGTGGAACAACAGGAAAGCAGTTACCCAACTACTCTCTCTCCAGCACCTCAAGTAAGTTCGCTGCATACTCTGCAATTGCTGGTGGATAAATTAAATTCAAAAATCTAATTAGCGTCAAATTACCCACTAACGATCTGCTAACGACCCATTAACGAAAACTGCGTGTGTGACATTGGATCACTTGGCTAACAGCAGCTTGCAAGTGGAGAGTGTTATTCTTGAATGGAGACATGGAGGATGACAAAGTTTCAGCCACAGTGGAAAAACGGCAAGTGAAACTTACTGACAAAGCTATGGAAGATGCACTGCAAAAGAAAATAGGATCCAGGAGAGCTAAATTGGGTCAACTTACACTGAAAAAGAATTAGATTCTTCAGGTGATGGATGATGATGGCAATGCAGAGGTGGTCATGACCAAACTGACTGCTGATTTCAACCAGCTCTTTGGTGAGTTTTGTGACATAATATCTCTGTTAAAGTGCTTTTCAGCAGATATCGTCAGAAGAAGACATGAATAATGACCAGCAGAATTGGTTTGAACCAAAGGCAAATTCATTCAGTGACTTTGCTGAGCAAGCTGAAAATTGGATAGGAGATGTCCATAAACGTATGGAAGAAGCAAGGAAAGTCAATGAAACTAGCATATCAGTAGCAGCATCTAGAAAGTCCAGAATATCTAAGGCAAGTTGTCATCGTTCTTCAGCATCTTCAGTATCTTCTGCACGCTTGCAAGCAGAATTGGAAAAGGCTGCACTTATGGCACAGGCAGCAGCACTGACGCAAAAAAGAGCCTTAGAGGAGCAAGAATTTAAGCTTAAAGCTGAGAAGAAGGAGCTTGAGATACAGACAGCTTTAGCTGCTGCAGATGCTAAACTCAAGGTTTTACAGATGTTTGAGGGATCAAATGTTTCACAAAAGGATGACAAATGCTCTGAGATGCAGGATAACCAGCCAGCTGCTACAGAGACAAGTCATAATCATGGAGAGTTAATCCCATTGGTGGAAAGCCATAAAGTGGCCACACAGCAAAATGGGAACACAAGTAATGAACATAAGCCAGTTCCACTCTGCAATACTACTGCTCAGCCAAATCATTCAGCTACAGGTGATGGTAACCATGGTCCTCTAGTTAGTGGATCTGCACAGACTGATGGTTCGGCAACTCAAGGGACTTTGTTCACTATAATGCAATGTCAAAATGATATTACAGAATACCTGGTAAGACAACAAAGACTGTCTACACTACCACCTCAAAACATTCCTGTCTTCAAAGGGGATCCTTTGGTATATAGACTCTTTATCAGAGTCTATGGGGCACAGTGTGGAGAGTAAAACAGAGAGCAGCAAGGATTGGCTCTACTTCATGGAGCAGTACACCAGTGGACAGCCCTGTGAGTTAGTATGGAGTTGTTTGCACATGGATCCTGACCAGGGTTACTGTGAGGGTAAAAGACTCTTAAAAGAGCATTTTGGAAATTAATATAGGATCTCTGTGGCATACATAAACAAGGCTTTAAGTTGGCCTACGATCAAAGCAGATGATAGTGAAGCTCTCAACGCACTCTCCCTCTTCCTCACTAGCTGTAGCAATGCTATAACAGACGCGGAGTACATGGAGGAGCTGGATAATGTAACCAACATGCGTACCATTGTCAACAAGCTTCCGTACAAGTTACAGGAAAGGTGGAGGAGTGTTGCTTTTGATGTTGAAGAGAAACAAGCTCAAAGATCCAAATTCAAAGATCTTGTCAGCTTCATCAATACACAAGCTAAAGTTGCATTACACCCTTTGTTTGGAGATATAAAGGACAACAGCAAGGGGCAAGCTAAGTCTCCAGTAAATCTGATGTCAGAGAGAAAGAGTGGTAAGACGATTTTCACCACAACCGTGACACCAGTAAACAACCAAACAAGTGTCAGCAAAAAGAGTTTTAATAGCTCTGTAAGTGCTTTCACCAAGCCATATCTCATTTGTCAGGGTGAACACAGCATGGTGCAATGTAAAAAAAAAAAGAGGAAAACTCTTCACAAAGACAAGATAAACTTCCTCTGGGGGAAAGGACTATGCTTCAGTTGTTTGAAACAAGGCCACATGTGCAAGTTCTGTGAGGAGAAACTTGACTGCGAGGTTTGCTCATTGACACATCCATCTGTGTTGCACATAAAAAGACAAGGCTACATCTAAGGAAGAAGCTACAGAGGATGGTGAAATGCAGTCTGTAAGCAGTGGATTTGTGAACACAGAAAACAAAGTATGTCCCGACAACGGGGTCGGTGACACAGATGGTATTCTTGCCATCGTTCCAGTCCAAGTGAAGGCAAAGAAGGGCAACAAAGTGGTTAAGTCTTATGCTTTCTTGGACCAAGACAGTACTGCCACTTTCTACACTAAAGAACTTATGAATGAGCTCAACCTAAGTGGGAAAAAGATTGACATTCTCCTAACAACCATGGGAGAACAATGCACTGTTAGCAGCCACATTGTAACAGACTTAGAGGTGAGCAGTCTGGAAGGCTGTGACTTCATAGACCTGCAAGAGGCCTTCTCTCAAAGGACCATCCCCGCTAATAAAAGAAACATTCCACTGCAAGAAGATGTGGATTGGTGGCCTCATCTGGAGCAAGTGCGAATCCCTCACATTGATGCAGAAATAGGTCAGTTGATTGGAACTAATATGGCATGAGGCCCATCATTTACACTTCTGATGACTTCTTCTGGTTCCATGGCCTATGGCACAAGAACTATCCTTGGGTAGACAGTGAATGGACCGTTGAAAGATGGCAACTGTGAAGCAACAAGAAATGGAGTAACTCATGTTACATCAAACAGAATAAATGTGGCCAAACTGGATGTACTGTGGAACCAACAGTTCAAATACGACTTTCCTAAAGGTAGTCAAGAAGAAGAGCTGGAGATGTCGAGGGAAGACCTCCAATTTATGGACAGTGTGTCACAATCTACCAAATTGCTAGAGGGACCCTATTGTATTGGTTTACCTCTGAAGAACAAAGAGCTTCAAATGCCCAACAACCATGTAATAGCAGAGCAGTGTGCCTTGAACCTGAGTAAAAGGCTTTTCAGGAATCCCTCATTTCATGAGGACTATACCACCTTCATGAGCGATATGATCACCAAAGGCTACGTGAAGAAGGTTCCTGAAGAAGAGCTCAGCCGCAAAGATGGAAAGGTTTGGTACATTCCACACCATGGAGTGTACCATCCCAAAAAACACAAGCTATGTGTTGTATTTGATTGTGGTGCTTCTTATCAGGGAGTAGAACTCAATGAGCAGCTTCTTCAGGGTCCAGACCTTACTAGTACCCTGATTGAAATCCTCACAAGATTCCACCAAGAACCTGTGGCTACTATGGCTGATGTAGAGGCGATGTTCCACCAGGTGAAGGTCCCGCAAGAAGATGCCAACCTACTTCGGGTTCTATGGTGGCCGGATTGTGACATCAGCAAGGCTCCCCGCCCTCAGACAGTGTGCTGGCGACAACAGGCACCTGTTTTATGCTACAGAAGTCATCACAGTTTTGCACAACTTTTATGTCGTTGACTGCCTGAAGTCAGTCGGCTCTGAGGAAGAGGCGATGTTGCTGTACCACAATCTGAAAGTTATCTGCCAAAAAGGGGGCTTCAGTTTAATGAAATGGACTAGCAACAGTCGAGTGGTGCTGGCAGCCATCCCAGAGACCAAAAGGGCAAAAGAAGTGAAAGACCTGTACCTGGATCGAGATTTACTTCCCTTAGAGAGAGCATTCGGACCACTTCAAATTCTGAATTGTCATCCAAGACAAACCTCCCACTAGAAGAAACATTCTATCCGTGGTGAGTTCCATTATGATCCATTAGGTATCCTGGCACCAGTGGTTCTACCAGCAAACAAAATCTTGCAAGAGCTCTGCAGGCTAAGGCTCGGCTGGGATGAAATAGTTCCACATCATCTTGTCCGGCAGTGGTTGGATTGGACGAAATATCTGCAGCTGCTCAGTGAATTCCAAGTTGACCAATGTTTCAAGCCAGCACATTTTGGAGAGTCTACATTCGCTCAGTTACATCATTTCTGTGATACTAATGAAGAGGGCTATGGCACCGTGACCTACCTAGTCCAGCAAAACTGCAGCAATCAAGTCCATAGCGCCTTTGTTATTGGAAAGGCTAGGGTTGCCCCACTCAAGCCCACCACCATCCCATGCTTGGAATTAACAGTGGCAGCCATGGCCGGGTACATGGACAGAATGCTGAGGAGAGAACTGCAGCTGCAGCTTGTGGACTCAGTGTTTTAGACGAATAGTACAGCTCTACTTAAGTACCTTAAAAATGAGGTGACACGGTTCTGCAAATTTTTAGCCAATAGAGTAGCTGGGATTCTGAAAGTATCTACTGCATCTCAATGGAGACATGTCAGCACACACTTGAACCCTGCTGATTTTGCATCAAGAGGACAAAAGGTGGACTCCTTTATGCAGAACCAAGCTTGGACCAGACTTTATCACCAGGTCCACTGACAACTGGCCAGAGAATCCTGATGACTTGAAAGACCTCACCACTGCAGATCCTGAGATAAAGAGAAACGCTACAGTCAATGCTATGGCATTAGAAGAAAAGATGGACGTAATGCAGCAACTGATAGAGCACTACTCCTCATGGATGTGCCTTAAGAAAGCAGTAGTATGGAGGTGAGGGACACATCGCTGTGCAGGGCTAAAAGTAAATGGCAGCAGAGTTCAGAAACGGCTCTGTTAGCTACAAGCAACAAAACAAGCTTCAGAAAACAGACCCTCACGGTGGATGATTTGAAAGAAGCTGAACTGGAGATTATACGCCACTGCCAGAGAAGGACATTTCATGAGGAAATCAACACTCTACTGAAGGGTGAGCCCATCAAAAGGAGCAGTCACATATATAAACTCAACCCGATTCTTCAAGATGGAATTCTTAGAGTCGGAGGAAGGCTCAGTCGATCTGCCATGCCAGAAGAATCTAAACACCCTGCCATCCTAGCTAAATACCCTCAGGTGTCAGAACTCATCCTTCAGGCAGTCCACAAAGAACTAGGTCACAGCGGTCGTAACCATGTTCTGTCCAAGTTGCGTCTAAAATACTGGATCCCCAGTCCTCATATAACAATCAAAAGAGTTTTGTCCAAGTGCCTTGTGTGTCGGCGATTACACAGTGCTACTGGGCACCAACTGATGGCAGACTTACCACAGAACAGAGTCTTACCAGATGTTCTTCACTAGAACTGGAGTGGACTATTTTGGTCCTTTTGAAGTCAAGCGTGGAAGAGCAATCGGGAAAAGATAAGGCGTCATATTTACCCGCTTAGCTACACGAGCAGTCCACCTAGAAGTGGCGGCGTACCTGGACACAGACTCCTTTATTAACGCACTTCGCCAATTCATTGAAAGAAGAGGTCAGGTTGTTGAGCTGCGTTCCGATAATGGGACCAATTTTGTCGGAGCAGAGCGAGAGCTCAAGAAGGCTATCCAAGAGTGGAACAGCTCCAAAATAGAGGACACTGTACCGCAACACGGCATTAAGCTGATGTTCAACCCCCCAACTGCCTCACATCACGGAGGAGTATGGGAACGTTTAATCTGGTCCACCAGGAAAATCCTCAACGTCACCCTAAAAACAGAGTCTGGATGAAGAAGGTTTTCAGACTTTTCTTTGTGAAGCAGAGGCCATCCTAAACAGTCGGCCTATTACAACACCCTCCAGTGACCCAAACGATTTGGAGGCCCTCACCCCAAATCACCTTCTAAGGACTAAGCCATCTCTACCTCCAGGACTTTCCCAGAAAGAGGACCTCTACGTACGCCGAAGGTGGAGACAGATCCAGTACATGGCGGACCTCTTTTGGAAAAGCTGGGTCAGGGAGTACTTGCCTGAGCTCCAAATGCGGCAGAAGTGGTCACGTGTGTCTCGAAACTTCATGCCTGGGGACACTGTTTCGCTTGTGGATGAGACTGCACCAAGAAACTCATGGGTCATAGGCAGGATCATTCAGGCAGTACAGGACAAACATGGACTGGTTCGCCGGGTTCGTGTTAAAACCAAAACCAGTGAACTAGATAGACCTATCACCAAGGTCTGTCTTCTCCAAAAAGTAGTATGAGTCAGTGGTAAAAACCTCTGACATCGAGAGTAAAGAGGAGGACGAACTCAATATTGTTCTTAAGACTTTATTACCCTGGCTCCTTGTTTAACATTTGTTGGTAATTGTTTCTTAGTATAGAAAACAATTAGGGGCTGGTATGTATGAGTCAAGGATTAGGTTTTGTAGTTTTCTTATTTCATAACATAATATGTATATTTTTACTTTGAAAATACTATAAGTAAATTTAGTTGTATAAGTGTGTTTTCACAAATCTGATATAAGTCTAGTGTTGAATTATAAATATGTGAGTTAATTTTGTTAATTTTCTGGTGATTATGTACTGTCACTTTAAGAGAGTGAAATATACTTCAGCTAAGACCAGATGAATCTAGTGGAGGCTAGACTAGCTGTGGAGTCACATGGTTTTCATACCGTGTCTAGATATGTTTTAGCTGTACATTTCTTCCGGCAAAGACAGGACTGTGGATTTTACCTGTTTGTGACACAAGTGGAATAAAGTTTTTGTGTTTTTTCAACTTTACAACGGACGTCAAGTGGATTATTGTACACTGCATCTCTGGGACACGTGTAGACCAGGACTCACAGCTATATTGCATTTTGGGCACCAACATAGTATGAAAACCTACTCCTTGTGGTTTATGCCTTAGCTGGAAAGTGCATTGGAGCCTCCGAATGTGGAACAACAGGAAAGGAGTTACGCAACTACTCTCTCTCTAGCAGCTCAAGTAAGTCCGTTGCATACTCTGCAATTGCTGGTGGATAAATTCATGGACTGGAAGTAGCATATTAGCAACGCATAGCTATTCTAATTAGCGTCGAAGGACCCGTTAACAAGTTGCAAAACGCATGTGTGACTGAGAGACATTGGATCACTTGGCTAACAGCAGCTTGCAAGTGGAGAGTGTTATTCTTGAATGGAAACATGGAGGATGACAAAGTTTCAGCCACAGTGGAAAAACGGCAAGTGAAACTTACTGGAAAAGCTATGGAAGATGCACTGCAAAAGAAAATAGGATCCAGAAGAGCTAAATTGGGTCAACTTACACCGAAAAAGAATGAGATTTTTCAGTTGATGGATGGTGATGGCAATGCAGAGGTGGTCAAGACCAAACTGACTGTTGATTTCAACCAGCTCTTTGGTGAGTTTTGTGACATATATATCTCTGTTAAAGGGCTATTTCAGCAGATATCGTCAGAAGAGGAAATGAATAATGACCAACAGAATTGATTTGAACCAAAGGCAAATTCATTCAGTGACTTTGTTGAGCAAGCTGAAAATTGGATAGAAGATGTCCATAAATGTACGGAAGAAGCAAGGAAAGTCAATGAAACTGCTCTGCCTTCAGATAGCATATCAGTAGCAGCTTCTAGAAAGTCCAGAACATCTAAGGCAAGTTCTCGTCGTTCTTCAGCATCTTCAGTATCTTCTGCATGCTTGCAAGCAGAATTGTAAAAAGCTGCACTTATGGCACAGGCAGCAGCACTGAAGCAAAAAAGAGTCCTAGAGGAGCAAGAAGTTAAGCTTAAAGCTGAGAAGAAGGAGCTTGAGATACAGACAGCTTTAGCTGCTGCAGATGCTAAACTCAAGGTTTTA
>JAPZEB010031564.1:0-11551 GCA_029783705.1 Chaetodon striatus
TTTTTTTTTTTTTTTTTTTTTTTTTTTTTTTTTTGTTACTTAACTTCTTTATTGACTTTTCATTACAAATGCACAACCCACTGGTTGTAAATATAAGCATTGCAAACAAGATTATGTCAACATTTTATGATAAATAAAACAAACCTGACAGTACCAAACAAAAGAAGGAGTAAAAGAAACAAATAATAAGGTGCACATTCTTGACTGTTAAATTCATCACAAAGCAATGTTACATGACACGTCTATTCCTTGAACCTACATAGATATAAGGTACATGGGGGAGTGTACAGGTATTAGCCATTATGATCATCCATTTCCAAATAAGAAGCCCATACCTTCAAGAAGAGATCTAAATTATCATTAATCTTAAAAATAAGTTGTTCAAAAGAAGCTATCTTGGTTAGTTCATCTCTCCATTCCTTAAACTGATCTTTTCTTTTGACTTCCAGTGTCTCAAGACTACCGTTTCCTGTTGCAAGCACTAGTTTCACCCATGTGCACATTTGTGTGGATAGGCCGGATTTCAGAATACATAAAGCTGGCCCCTCCCTGAACTCTACCTTCAGTACGTTATTGATGTGTTGGATAAGTCACCCAGAGGTTGTGCACCATCTCACATTCATAGAATATATGTACCAGTGTGCCCCTTTCCTTCTCACATCTCCAACACTTATCATTCTCCCTAAGTTCCAACCTAGACATTTTTGCTGGAGTCCAGTAGTTCCTATTCAATATTCTGAATGAAATAAGTCGTGTCTGCATGTCTCGGGCTATAGTGTACCAGGACCTAATTGTTTCCTTCCAGACCTCCCAGTCAATAGGTGCCCCAAGGTCTTTTTCCCATGCTAGTTTAACACCTTCGTAGTTTGAGGGTGGATGTTTTCTAAACATGTCATAAAATCTGGATCTCCCTCCTTTAGGCTTCCAGCCTAATCGCCATGGCTCTTGAATACAAGAGACAGGTGCAAATTTGACCTTTCTATCTGCTGTTGTAATACAGCTCCTTAACTGAGAGAACTTCCAAAAATCTTTGCTGGGGATATCATATTTAGATATACATTGTTCAAAGGAGATTAAGAGTTTCCCGTCGAGTAAATCTTCTAGCAACATTACCCCTGCCTTCACCCAATTTTACCACATGACCGATTTTTTGTTAATTTTCAATGACTTATCATACCATATTGATGATCCCATAGTTTGGTAATAGCTCAAATGGCACGCCTGGTGGGCCCATCTCCAACTTTCTCTAGAAAATGCCAACCCAGGGTTTCTGTAGGGTACCTCACCTCCTGTCTGGGTGAGGAAAGCTTGCACTGAGAAGGGCTCTATCAACTCTTTCTCTAACGCCACCCAGGCAGGAGCTCAGACCTTCGACATATTTGACTTTAATAGCTGACTGAGACTGACACGGTGATACCAATCTATTCTTGGGCATCCTAGACCACCCTCCTCTACTAATGCATATAGTTTATTTTTATTAAAAGCAGGCTTCTTCCCCATCCACAAGAAGCCACTTATGGCCCTATTAAATCTAGACAGAAGGGGGAGTGGGAAGTCCAGAGGTAGCATGCTTGTTATATAATTAATCTGGTATTGTAATCATCTTCACTAAATGTATCTTTCCAATTAATGATAAACTTAATTTTGACCAGTTTTGTAAATTACTGTAAGTTTTTTGAGTAAGGGGCAGTAGATTTAAGTTCACCACATCTTTTAACCCTCATGGACTGTTAACAAAAACTCCCTAATGTGTTAATGGAAACTGAATATTTTTTACAGGTTATCACTGTCTTGGATGTTTCAAAAATTAATAACAGTATTGACTGTGTTCCATTTTTAGTTTGTGTGCAGCAGCAGATTTTAACTAAAACTCCCTAATGTGTTGTTTAGCCACTTGCATGCTGTCCTGCTGGCCATTTGATCGCAAGAAGAGCAGCAAGCAAGATGAAGAAGCACTTCACATGAAGCGAAGCTTTAGAAGCAATTATGCCGTCTGACTCTTCCAGCGAGCTGCAGGAAAAGTCTCTCTCCTCCTCCTCTCCGTCTGACACCACCGACTCAGCAGAGTCAGATCCCGATTTTGCTGTAGCTCCCTCATCCTCTACAGCCACTGCAAGTGAAAGCGGGGAGGAAGCAGCAGGTCCTGGACCTCGGTGGATTGGGAGAAATGGGGAGGTGTAGTTTCCCACCAACGCGGAGACAGACCAGTTTGTCCAGCCAGCCGGAGGCGTGACTCCAGGACCAACGTATTACGCCATCGTGAAGGTGCACAACACAGAATCAGCCTTCAATTTGTTTTTTACTGACCAGCTGATAGACCTGTTGGTCAGCATGACCAACCTCCAAGGGTGCCGCACAGTAAAGAACTGGACCAATGTGGACGCCATCAACATCCGCGCCTACATTGGGCTCCTGATTTTGGCCGGAGTGTACAGGTCCAGAGGCGAATCCACACGCTGCCTGTGGGACGATCGCAGCAGCCGTGCCATCTTTAGAGCCACCATGTCCCTATTTAGATATCACCCCATCAGCACAGCTCTGCGCTTCGACGACAAGCTGCAGAGACCAGCACGTCAGAAGGAGGACAAGCTCGCCCCCATCAGGTCCCTGTGGGAGATGTGGACGCATCGCGTTCCCCTCCTCTTCAACCCTGGCAGAGATGTGACCGTGGATGAGCAGCTCCTGCCATTCAAAGGGCGGTGCAAATTCCGGCAGTACATGCCAAAAAAAACGGCCAAGTACGGTTTAAAAATCTGGGACCTGCTGATGTCGAGACACCCTGCGCCTGGAGATGTGAAATCTACTTGGGGAAAACAGCTGATGCTGCAGAGGTGGGCCAGGGCAAGCGTGTCATCATGGACAGAGGGACTCCAGGGCGTCACGGTCACGTGTGACAACTTTTTCACGTCATGCCCACTTGCTAAGGAGCTGCTACGGAGGAAGATAGCCCTGGTCGGGACGATCAGGAAAAACAAACCAGAGCTGCCACCCGAGCTTGTGCAGGCGAGAGGAAGACCTGCATTTTCTTCTCTCTTTGCATTCACGAGGGACACCACGGCCGTCAGTTACGTCCCGAAACAAGGCAGAAATGTGACCCTGATAAGTACGAGGCACCGAGAGGCAGAGGGACCCAAGAGGAAGCCGGACATCATCACCGACTACAACTGCTGCAAGGGAGCTGTGGATAATCTAGACAAGGTATGTGCCATTACATATTTGTTACTACACGCACCACATTCCTGTTAATTTTTACTGAATTCATGTGCTTGTAAGAGATACATTTGGAAGATACATTTTGTGTTTTTATCATGTTTGCATTATGGTTTTAATTGTCATATGCAGCTTTAGAATAAAATCACTTCTTATCGTGGTCATATCTGTACTTATTGTTTTCTTGTTCTTTTATCTTGCAGGTTGTCGGGACGTACAGCTGTAAGAAAAAGACCAATCGGTGGCCACAGGCATTGTTTTTCGACATGGTGGACATCTCGGCATATAATGCATTCGTTCTCTTCATGGCTGTGGAGCCATCCTGGAACCAGTGAAAGCTGTTTCGCAGAAGGCTTTTCCTGGAGGAGCTCGGAAACTCTCTGGTCTCTGCAGTGCCTCCCCCGTGCACCAGGTGCTGCAGCACTGGTGAGAGAAATCCAGGCCTCTGCAGCTACCCCTCCCCTTCCCCCTCCAGACACAGAGCCACAGACGCTGCCAGACACCAGCAGCTCCGAAGGAAAGATGGGAACATGCAGTTTGTGCACAAAACCCAAAAAAGGAACTGTTGACACTTGCATTCGTTACAGTGGGTATGCTTGCAGAGTGCACCAAGTAATGTGCTGCAAGTCCTGCTGGGATGACCGAAAGGTGGACTCTTGTTTTCTGTTTTTAAGGACACATTTGCAAAGTTCTGTTTGAAATACTGATCCGTGGACTCTTGTTTTCTGTTGTTGCAAAATCCTGCTGTTAAGATTTGCGCATATACTCACTAGTTTTCTCGTACTGTTTCTGTGTCTTTCTTTTGATTGTTCTGAGTTCAAAGTAAAATAAATCTGTTCTGACTTAATCACAGTGGATTGATTGTATTTTATACTCAAATGCAAGTAAGACAGTGACCACACACACACACACACACAAACACACATAACCAGTATATTGACAAGTCATTGTGTGTGTTTTTTCCCCAAATCAGTGACATCACCTATGGCATTGGCATTTAAAGGGTTAAAATCCTGAAAATGTTTAAAGATTTGATAGTTTTGATCAGGACTGAGGTTGATTAACAGATTTAAGCAAATGAAAAGTTCAAAAAAATATTGAAGTCAAAAATTGTTCCTAATGTCATGTTAGTGGCTGTTTTCACTAACAATACATCTGTGTGCATGCAGAGGGTGTCTTTGACTCTGAGAAATTTTTAAAATCATATTCCCAAAGTACATGTTAAAGTAAGGTACCACAGCAGGAATCATTCAATGGGCTGAAACACAGTACAAGTTAGGGCCCAAAAACGGCTCAGTACTACTGGCTGAAAACGTCCACAACAGTCCATGAGGGTAATCATGATCCCAAAGTAGACCAATCCAGATGGGAGCCATTTAAATTGCCAATTATTGCGAATACTGGGAGGGCATATTTTAGACAAAGGCATCTCTTCAGATTTCAAACAGTTGATCGTGTAACCTGATATACGAGAAAAAGAACTAATCATGGATAAAATGTGAGGCACTGCAATTTCTGGGTTACTTGACAGTAATAGGATGTCATCCGCATACAATAAAAGTTTGTTCTTTTTGCCCTGAAACAATGCCTTTAATATCGACATGGATCTTAACTGCCAAGGCTAAGGGTTCCAAAGCCAAGGCAAAGATCAAGGGAGAAAAGAGGCAACCCTGTCGGTTCCCACATGACAGTCTAAAAGGTTTAGAAATATTCCCATTCGTGAGGACAGCTGCCTTTGGACTTCTATACAACAATTTCACCCATTTAATATATACATCACCCACATCAAACCTCTCAAGAATTGCAAATAGATACTCCCATTCCACTCTATCAAAAGCTTTCTCTGCGTCCAGAGAGAAAGCCACCACTGGTTCCATGTTGTTCCTCGTTTGCCATACCAAATGTAGCAGTCTGCGCAAGTTATCTGCTGAGGACCGCCCCTTAACAAATCCCACCTGATTAGGGTGGATCAAGGTAGGGAGACACATTTCCAGTCTTAATGCCAATATCTTAGCCAAAATCTTGGCATTTATAGCTCCCACAATGTTGTGGGCCTTTGCCCTTCTTATGTATCAACGTTATTATTGCATTCTGTATACTCTCTGGCAGGCTTCCTTTCCGGAACGCATCCTGAAAGACAATAAGAAGTCTTGGGGCCAACAGGTCAGAAAATGACTTATGAAAGTCTGTGGGAAATCCGTCCCCCCCAGGAGACTTCCCAGCACTAAGACATCTAATCGCTTGTTGAACGTCTCCCAGTGTGATGCATGCCCCCAGCCTCTCACTAGCCAATTCAGTTAGTGCTGGTAAAGTAGTCCTAGACAGAAAATTTCGAAATTCGCTCCTATCCCAAGAATCCTGTGATGTGTATAATTTTTGATAAAATAACTGGAAAGCGTTATTTATTTCTATAGTATCTGTTAAAATTTCCCCTTTCTCATTCTGTATTGCCGAGTTTGAGCTTGTTGTTTCACCCTTTGAGCCAATAATGTCCCTGCCCTATCATCCTGTTCATAATATTTTTGCCTACACCTAAACAATGAAAATTCTGCTTTTCTCTGCATAATAGTGTTTAATTCAAATTTTGCCTTACTTTAATCAGCCAATAAGTTCTGGTCTCCTCTTTCTGCATATTCCCTCTCTAGGTCTTTTATTTCTGTTTCTAATTTAGATAGTTGATCAGATGCCTGTTTTTTTAGAAATTATGAATGTTGTATTAACCTGCCCCTTAAGTGTGCCTTAAAAGCATCCCATACCACACCTGGATCATCCACTGTACCCTCATTAATTTCCCAATAATCTAATATTTATTGTCATATAAACTGACATGAATTTTCATTTTGGAGCTGAGATGTATTCAATCTCCAACGGGTAGAACGCCCCTTACTCTCACTCTTAAATCTCAGAGTCATATCTACAGGACCATGATCCGTAATACCAATATTACCAATAGAAGTCTGCTCCACTATTGGTACAAGTTACTTTGATATCAGAAAGTAATTGATCCTAGAATATGATGCATGGGGATTAGGAAAAAAAGTATATTCCCTCTCCTGAGGATGCATGAGCTTCCATACATCAACAAGACCAAGTTCCTCTGAAATATTATCAATAGCTATCTGGGATTTCTGAATATTCCTAGATCTACCCGCATTGCCTGATCTATCCAATGTATTATGCCTTACTTGATTGAAATCGCCTCCAATTATAATATCAGTATTTCCCATACTCTGAATTACTGCATGTAGGTTATAGAAAAACTCTGCAGAGTCTGTGTTAGGGGCATATATATTTACTTTTGAGCATTTCCTACCCATTAGGTCCACATCAACTGCAACCCATCTTCCCTCTGTATCCGATTTCTGGTCATACACTTTAATGGTCACACTTTTGCGAATCAAAATAATAACCCCTTGCTTATTGTATGAGAATGTACTGTAAAAAATCTGACCAACCCAGTCCCTCGATAGCTTTTCTGATTCTGTTGTATCTAAATGCGTCTCTTGTAGAAGGGCAATATCCGCCCTCTTTTGTTGAAGATATATCATAAGTTTTTTTCCTTTTTGTGGCTAGGTTAGCTCCATTTACATTCCAAGTAACTATTTTAATGTTTCTGTCATGTTATAGATTGCTCTGTGTTTGTAATGTAAGTTGGCTGTGATGAATAACCAGAGAAATAAGAATGTGCTAAAGAATCATGAAAAAAAAAATAAAAAAAACAATAAAAGATAAAGCAAAAAACACCAGCAACTGACAGACCAACCTAGCCAACTGGCCCAGGTTTACTGTCATTTGGAAACTTAAAAAACAACAACAAAAAACAACTGACAATAGGTCCGTGAGACTATGAGTGCCCGGCTGCTAAGCACCCCATCACCCCTCTTCTAATATGCCCTTATGTTTGGGCATCTCAAGCAGCCACTATGGAATAACTTAAATCTATCAATATTTTCTTGATCTCAACATTATTCAGTACCCGTTTCCTGTGTAAGTTGAATAGGCTACTTCGTTATTCAGTTATCTCATCAACCCCACACCAATAACCAAACATGGTGGCAATAAATAAAAAATACTAAATAAAAATGATCCAGTTGAGGCACTCATCCATAATATACAAGTCTGCACTGTGCTGTTAGCAGTCACCAAAATGTCCAAATAATATAAGCCTGTCATTGTCCCACTTTTGAATATACAAATCCCCATGGTCATCTCTGAAGATGTGTCCAAGCAGCACCAGTGAGGTGTATTTCACAACCAAATAATATAAGCCTGTCTTTGTCCCACTTTTGAATATAAAATGTGTTTTCTATGCTAAACTTGAGTAAAACTTAAAACATTATACTGTGCAGACATTGTAAAACCCTAAACAGTCCTGTGGGGTTGTGTTGCCTTCTGTCTCGCTCTAGTGGCAGCTTGATGGCCCAACACAATGTCAGCGTAATGTGGAGATGAAAGCTTTTGCCTCTGCAGGTGTAGTGAAAAGATGATGACGCTTGTTATTTACTGTGATCCTCAGTGTATCTGCATACAGCACTGCATATGACACATCCTTCATGCTCCGGAGTGGGCGTTTGACTTCATCACATTTTTTGCGCTTCTGTGTTGTGTCTTTGGATAAGTCCTGGCTGAAGTAGATGCGCTGGCCCTTCCGCTCGGTGTTTCCCTTCTCATGTGCTGCACGCAGCACCGCCGCTCTCGCGCTGAACCGGAGAAATTTAACCAGGATGTGCCGGCTGAATCTTGCGTCTGTGTTAGGCTTGGGTCCGCATCTGTGCGCTCTTTCAGTTTCAAGGCCCCTGTCAACATCCATGCCTCCAACAGTGTGCGCACAAATGTCTCCATGTCCCCCGTCTCTGAGTTTTCCACGACACCAACTATGTGAACGTAGTTGCGTCCTGCGTCCTCCGAATAACGGACTCTCTCCTGAAGTTGTCCCACAGTTCTCCCGACTTGGCTAACCGTTTTCTCCCTCGCGTAACATCAGTCTTCCAAGTTGGAGATGATCCTCCAAGCTGTTGAACCGTGGTCTGCAGACAATCCAAACTCATACCTTGCAGCATGGTCTGGATGCTAGCTAGCTCAGTGGCTACATTAGCCTGTTCCTCCGATGAAGCTACCTCTTTTCCATCTTTCTTCTCCCCCCGCGCGGTTGGTTTCCTGTCAAGCATGTTCCCGAGTTGTTCCAGTTAGTGTTAGATTTCAATTTGGGTATTTTATGACAACATTAAATACTTTTAGAGGGGTATATCGTGCTCAGCCCTGCGGAGCTCTCTACTACACAGCCATACCGGACGACGCCCCACGTGACTCCTCCAGTTTTTTTCCTTTTTAATAAATTTGCAAAAATGACAAATTATATTTTCACTTTGTCGTTATGGGGTACTGAGTGTAGATTAATGTGAAAAAAAAATGAATTTAAATTATTGTAGCATCTGCCTGAATGCTTTCTGAATGCACTGCAGATGGCAGGGTACCATGGTTCCAAATACAATATAAAGACTTGTGAATTTTTTTAACAATAGCTTATTTTTTTAAGTCATTTTATTGTGGTATTTATTAAACTTATAAATGTGTCTGTTTTTCAAAGTTACACGAAGACTTTTAGTGATTCACATGTTTTTCTGGGCCTGAGCAATGAAATATTGACCAAATCCCCTCTTTGGATGCTGTTGATATATTGTGATGAAATTAATACTGGTGCAGTCCCTGCTCCTAAGAAGATATGGACAAAGTTACTCACACAAGTCGGACAATATTTTGAGCTAGCTAGACAGTTCAGGCAGACACAAGCCGCAAGCGCCATTCATAAAATTAAAAAACAGCACCATATTGATAGACCCTAAAGAAATGTTTGGAGAAAGTGTTTTGCAGACTTTTATGCATATGTGTACCAAACACAAGGTAAAGTTGATGTTAATGTTGAGAATTTTTTCATTAATTTCTGAAGAAGCTGTTGGGGCAAAGGATAGGGAGATAAGTTAGCTATCTCCTCTTTTCCGAACAATAAGGCCCCAGGTCCTGATGGCTTCAGTATTGAATTTTTTAAGATGTATGATGTTACTGTCACACCCTTGCTACTTTGTATGTTCACCCATGCAAGAAAAGCATCTGAACTTCCACCAACTCTGTATAAAGCAAACATTTCATTTATCCTGAAGCCTGGTTGTGATCCAGTGGAGGTCTTGTCATATCGCCCTATTTCGCTGCTGACAATAGAGACTAAAATAATCGAAAAGATATTAGCCAACAGACTCAAAACATTTATTTGTACTATTATACATCCAGATGAAACTGGATTTATGCCGGGGAGACACATATTTTTCAACTTGAGTCGCCTGTTTAATATCTATATGGGAAACACATACCACAAGCTGCAATCATATTGTTGGATGCCCAGTGTGCCTTTGACCAGGTTGAATGGCAGTATGTGCTATTCAAAATAAGATGGGTTATCTCACCTGGCCTACCTTCAAAGGTACTCCACCCTGCACCATCTGTGAACCAGCAGCATCGCTCTCTCCTCTCATTTTTCTTCCTTACAAGGCACCAACTGGAAGACTTGGCCCTGTCACTCAGCTGGGCAAGAGTTGGGTGGCTACAGCGGGTCTTTTGGGTCCCACCAAAATAAATGAGTCACATTACAGTAATAGTTTTGCCATTAAAAATACTTTTAAAATCTAGAAGCAAATCAAATTACACATGAAAACACCAAATACTTAGATTGATAGTCCAATATGTAGAAATCATACTCCAAAGACAGATTGCATAAGATTTTCCCCTGATGTTTCCCCCCTCTGCAGTAGGTGTAAAGAGGCAGATGGGACATTAACACATTCTCTTTGGACTTGTCAGAAATTGTTCAGTTATTGGAAGAGTATATTTGAATGTTTCTCTAATTCCTTTAAGAAGAACTGGGAACCTAACCCACTAGGTGGCATGAGTGTGTTGCCTTTGGCAGACAAGTATGAAACTCTGGCCATTTCATTTGATATAGTTGTGGCTAGGAAACTTATTCTACTAATGTGGAAGTCAGACTGTGCACCAACATATGATATAAGGGGCAGCAGTAGCTCAGTCCATAGGGACTTGGCTTGGGACCCGGAGCGTGGACTGGCAGCTGGAGAGGTCCACGCTCCATATTTTGGTCTGGGCGGGGACTTGAACCAGCAACCCTGGTTTATGCCTCCCCGGCATAAACCCAAACCTAACTGCCCAGGGTGCCTGTCCATGGGCAGCCGCCTCACCCTGACATCTTTACATGTAATACATGTATACATCACGTTTAAGCATGTGTGTGTATTTCAAGCCTGTGTGTATATGTAAATGACAATTCCCTTGCAGGATTAACCCTTACGTATATAGAATTAAAAGATAAGAGAGCTGATGAATGTATTGTATTTAGACAATGTTTTCTAATAATAATAATAGTCAAATATTTGTCAGAATTTAAAGCCCTGTACTTGAGTATCTCAGGGATAGTTAATTGTAGTGGTCTAACTGAATGGCAGTATACCTTCTATCGCTGTGTATAGGTATTTTATTTTACTAGTAATATTGAAGTCCTAGGACCTGTTTTTTTTTTTTGTTGTTTTTTTGTTTTTGTTTGTTTTGTTTTTCTTGTGACTGAGTTGTTAAAGTGATGTACTGACCTAAAATAAAGGTTAAAAAAAGAAGATATGTACGCAATAAATAGTCATAGAAGTGTAACACCCAAACAGGTATTATTTGCTCATTTCACTACATAAAATAGTCAAATAAGCACAGAACTCTGTCAGCTGTTACGCAGCTTTTAAAGGAATAGTTTTGTTTGTTTTTTTTTCAATGGAGTCTGGCATTGAAGAGAGTGATGTAAGAGCTTTATTTTCCCACTGGAAATCAATGTCTGACATTAGGGTAAAGCAGGAAAAATACTCTCAACATAGCGTACACTTTAACTGATAATGTGTTTCAGGTGGCTGAAGTATGTTCTCCTGCTGCCCCCATCCACAGCAGCACATTGCTTAGCTCCCATGCCAGACTCCAGCCTGCTTCTCCAAACAGGGAGACTGCAGACTGACATCTATTGTTTATAATATACTGTCAATTAGGAAAAACCCCAGACAACCCCACTTCAAAATATCTGGTGTGTCCCTTCAAGAGCAGAAAAATGCAAATGAAGCTGCTGTATGTCACGAAATAACAAAAAACTAACATCTCTGTAGGTGCACCATGATGTATTTTCCATCATCATTCTTACACAATTTGGTGTTCATCACTAGCACCACAAGTAAGGCGCACATGGCATTGTATTTTTGTTTTTGTTGTTATTTCTGGGGCAATGAGGAAATATATTAGACTAAAA
>JAPZEB010031636.1:0-11549 GCA_029783705.1 Chaetodon striatus
GTTTTCATCCAGGATGTCTCTGTACATTGCTGCGTTCATCTTTCCCTCTATCCTGACTAGTCTCCCAGTTCCTGCCGCTGAAAAACATCCCCACAGCATGATGCTGCCACCACCATGCTTCACTGTAGGGATGGTATTGGCCTGGTGATGAGCGGTGCCTGGTTTCCTCCAAATGTGACACCTGGCATTCACACCAAAGAGTTCAATCTTTGTCTCATTAGACCAGAGTTTCTCATGGTCTGAGAGTCCTTCAGGTGCCTTGTGACAAACTCCAGGCGGGCTGCCGTGTGCCTTTTCCATCTGGCCACTCTACCATACAGGCCTGATTGGAGGATTGCTGCAGAGATAGTTGTCCTTCTGGAAGGTTCTCCTCTCTCCACAGAGGAACTCTGGAGCTCTGACAGAGAGACCATCGGGTTCTTAGTCATCTCCCTGACGAAGGCCCTTCTCCCCCGATCGCTCAGTTTAGATGGCCGGCCAGCTCTAGGAAGAGTCCTGGTGGTTCTGAATTTCTTCCACTTTCGGATGATGGAGGCCACTGTGCTCATTGGGACCTTCAAAGCAGCAGAAAGTTTTTCTGTAACCCTCCCCAGATTTGTGCCTCGAGACAATCCTGTCTCGAAGGTCTACAGACAATTCCTTTGACTTCATGCTTGGTTTGTGCTCTGACACGCACTGTCAACTGTGAGACCTTATACAAACACGTGTGTGCCTTTCAGATGCACCTGAGCTCAATTTTGAGCTCTCTTAATGGTTATGTTTCTGAAATCATTCTGCTGTTTTCTGCTACTAACCAAGAAATGCTATCATGTCATAATCTTGTTTATCTATTACTAAAAAAAATAAATTCCATGCCCTCAATGTTAATATTTCGCTATGTTATTAAAAATGTATAAAATATTGATATTTCCCAAGGCAAGTCAGAAATTCAAGTATCATGACAACACTATGACTTAATTGTACAAATGTGTACAAATTGAGACAGCAAGTTGTATATTAACACGTAATAAAAACCCATTATATGATAGCACAGGTGATAAATACTGGTATCTTCCCAGCCTTATCTGACAAAGTTGTGTTTTCCCAGACTGGAACGAGCATCTGCAGCCTTGTAGAGGAATCTACCGAGGCAGACGTGGGAGCTTACCAGTCCAAGCTCATGTGTTCTGGAGAAACCAGCAAAACAGTTAAATACATCATCATGGCAAAGAATGACAAAGTCCTCATGCCACCTCAAGATGAGGGTTTGACATACGCCATTAACAAGCTGTTATTCAAAGTATTCTGGGTTTACAATGTAGCATAACCTGCTAAACTCGCATCAGTCTACTAGAGAGAGGGAATCAGGATCAGATGTTGCTCTTGTGGGCTGTTTACCTTACCCATGACAGAAAGTCTCAGGTAAGCAAACATGTACTTTACAGTTTGCTTATTACAAAACTTCCCAGTGATCATCATCAAATGTAAATATTTGCACATTTTGTATTCGGAGTATTCACCTCTGGAAACAAATAATGCATAATCATTGGAAATGTTTTTTGTTTGTTTTCTTGAAAAGAAAATTTTAATTAAATGTATACTATACTGGATCTGCTCATAAGTATCAAAAAAGGTGGCCTGAATTAACATTGTATTAAGGTGCATGGATTAAAAACATGTGTGTTGTGTTACAACTTTATTTTATGACTATTTCCAAACAATTCTTGTGAGGCAAAACCTCTGTCTAACTGCAGTGGTAAAATTAATTATTAACTTAATTTAAAAGTTGACATTATGAGGGTCAGTCCGACATGAACTCCAATATTGTCTGGAAGTTAACTGTGCCATGACATGAGTGTTTTGTCATTGTGACCTGTAAAGCTCAGGGCTGCCTTAATAAAAAAACATGAAAACAAGAGACATCTTGTATGGACTGAGGAGTGCTGAGTATATAATTATTTATTTTTTCTTTCTTTATTTATTTATTTTCTTAAGAAATTCCAAATAGCACTGACAGCAACAGGGTTCCCACGGATGCTTGAAATCCAGTGGTTCAGGCAGTGATGTCAGGTGTAGCATCCATGTTCTGTGAGCTCTGGCTTGAAGCCAACAGCAGGTCAGCCTAGGTGAGCGTCTCTGCTTCAGTCAGGTTTGAATAAACTCTGTACAGTCAAAACACTTTGTACTACATTTTAATCGTATCTTTGTTAAGACGTATTTCTTTGTCTTGATCATGCACAGGGTGTGATCCCCATTTATCAAGGGTGAGTCACAGTTGTATCATCATCAATGCCTTCATACTACATCTGTTTGAAAAATGTGATTACAGTCTGGCTCTGTGTTTGCAGGCTCTGCTCTGTGACCACGTTTTCTCTGGACCCAGCTGTTCCACCCCTGACTTCATATGCACGTTTTCTCTCCAAAAAACTGAGATATTGTACAGGGACAAATATGGGCTATAACAGTACATTTTTGTACCAATGTTATTAGTATGTGCTTTTGGTTTTAGATTTTGAAGGCAACTTTATTTATCGAGCACATTTCGGCAGCAAGGCAATCCAAGTGCTCTACATAAAACATCAAAGTAATCAGGACAAAGTGCAAACGAAAGACACTGACGCCATTAAAGAGCTAAGGAATGATGGTCACAGCCACACATGGTAATTTTTTTCCAGTCCACACTCTTTAAACTCATTAGTTTGTTATCTACACAGGTTACTTCGATTCATGGTCAACCATACCTTCAATTCACATCACAGAGTTGGTTTTATTTACAATTAGTTTGTTTGCTTTTAACCTTACATTTAATTTAAATGTACACATTTGAGCAGGGTTACACAGGTTCATTGTTTGATATTAATCATCTGTCTCTTTACCGTTGAGTTATCATGGTTTATTGGGGAGGTCCCTTCCTGGTGGAGCAAAAAGCGTAGTTGAGGGCTGAGGACTTTTGATCCTAGAACCAATTCAAACCATGTGCTGCCATGTATTGGGGGGATTTGGTTCATGTTATGTTGACCTCTTTTATAGGCCTAGTTGTTCATTTCTTAGTTTGTAAATTTTCATGCATTTTTGAGAGTAAAAAAATAAGTAAGATTTTGTCAACAACTACTGTGTCCTTGTTGCCTCACTGCTTGGTCCCTAACATGAACAGAAAATAAAACTGAAATCAAGACTAAGGCAGCAGCAAACAGAAAAGTCTTCAGCCTTGATTTAAAAGAACTTTTTGGAGTTGCAGCAGACCTGCAGTTTTCTTGGATATGTGGTGCATAAAAACTAATCGTGCTTCTCCATGTTTAGTCTTTAATCTGGGGACACAAAGCAGACCTGTCCCAGAAGACCTGAGAGGTCTTGATGGTTCATAGTGTAGCAGAAGGTCAGAAGTGTACTGGGCCCTTAACCATTCAGTGCTTTTCAAACCAACAGTAGCATTTTGAAATTGATTATCTGAGAGACAGAAAGAACTGGACTGATCTACTGTCTTGGTCTACGTAAGGACTCGAGCAGCTGCAGCTGTCTGATTGACTTTTTAGGAAGACTTGTAAAGACACCATTCAAGTCTATTGAAAATAAATGCATGGACACATTTTCCAGACCCTGCTGAGACAAAAATCATTTTATCCTTAATATGCTCTGACGGTGATAGTGGACTGACTTAATTGTCTTAATGTGGCTATTACCGGTTGCACAAAACACCTTGAGTTAAGATTTTCCTTAAAGTCTGAGTTAAGGTTTCCTCAAATTTAAATCTGGTGCACAAAACACCCTAAGGTAAAAATGTTAAAATGTTCACTGAAGTATTATGGTTTTCTCCTTGTCTTGGTCTTATACTGAGGACATCTGGGGCTGGCCTGCTGACCGTCCCAAGAGTTAGAACAAACCATGGTGAAGCAGCGTTTAGTTATCATGCAGCACAAACCTGGAATAACCTCCCAGATGATTTTTGAATCATTTAGTAATTAATTTAACCTTTTCTATCTTGTTTTTCTCTTTACTCTTTTATTGTATGTTTTATATTACAGAAGGAGGAAATTCAAAAATCCATCACTGAATTGGATATGAAAGTGTGTGGGATCCCTGAAAACGACTCACTGGCGCCCTCTATCTTGCAAACGTTATAACTCAACAATATAAACCCCATAAGTAAACCCCGCCTTCCGTCCGGGTCACCGGCAGCAGTTTGATGAGACGTGTGGGTGTGTGTGTGTGTGTATCCTCGAGGTGATAAAGCTACAGGATGACTATATATAACCAGGTGAGTTAACCTCCTCCAATAGTTGACGTAGCTCTCACATGCCAAACAAACCACATGATCCAACTTGTGTCCTCAGGCTCAGCTGTAACACCATCTTCGTGCTTGGACAGAGAAGACACCGGGGGACACCATGGAGCACGTCACGCGGTTTCTTCAGGGAGTGGAGCTGGACACCAAGCCAGCGATACTGCTGACAGTCGCTGCCTGCAGTGTGGGAGCTCTGGTGCTGCTGGCGCAGAATGTCTACATCCGCCGAGACGCCACGGCAAAGATCCGCAGAGCCAGAGAGCGCCGGGCTGACAGCCTGCAGCGGGCGGAACATGCTGTTCTCCAGTACAAGAGGACGGTGAGAGCTCGGCTAGAGAGCCCGTTGGGAGGGGAAGTTAAAATACGTGTGTCTCAAGGCTTCTTATTTCCTATAATTACATCATTCTGTGTCACCTATGCTGCCTCCAAGTTTGCAAAGTCATGCCTCAGTGCAGCGTGTAACATGAGGCAGGGGCGTTTCTAGAAGCAGAGGTCAAAGGGTCTCTGCAGGAGGGTCTGGTGCTCTGACAGAGCTACAACTCAAACTGCATTTGCAGGCCTTTAAGAGGCAAAAATAAATAAATAAAATAAACCCAGAGGACATGCCCATACTTTTAACCACGTTTAAAGATATAGTAGCATATTCAGAAGGATGTTTCTGCTCTACTTTACCTACATTTACAGAACTAATAGTCCATTATGATAAGATCTGTTGATACTGGTAGGTCATTCTTAGCAGTTAGCTGCGTTTGTCACAAACACAAAGTTTTTTTTAATTTTTTTTTTTAATGAACAAACCATTATGATGCTTTTTTATGCACTCTGGCATCTTATCGACCCTGAAAAGTGTCTTTTTCCCTCCAGATTAATGACAAACTCAATCAACCAGTCAGTCACAATTTGCCTCAGAGGGCTTTACAGCATACGACATCCCTCTGTCCTTAGGACCCTCACAGCCGCCAAGGAAAAACTCCCCAAAAAAACCACCTTTAACAGGGAAAAAAATGGTAGAAACCTCAGGAAGAGCAACTGAGGAGGGATCCCTCCTCCAGGACGGACAGACGTGTAACAGTAATCCATATGACACAATGAGACATAAAGAGAGACAGAGACAGAGAGAGATGCTGGGCAGGCAGCAATGATAACAGCTTACAACAACATTAATTTAAGTAACAATATTATAGTAATAACTGATAATTGTGGTACAATATGTTGTAGGCATGTATTCATATATAAAATTGTATGTATGTGACAATAATCGTATGTGTATAATAACAGTACAAATATGACTAATAGTAACAGCAGCAGTGCGAGGCATCAGGCAGCACAACCACGACACATCATTGAAAAATAAAATTGTGTTTTAAAAAAATATAAGTATTCTTTACTATTTACTATTATTTACTATTCTTTTTACTCCATTATATTAATTTTCTGCTGTAGTTGCTTTGAAGACTTTAATTTAAAATACAAAATATAATCAACTAATGACTATGTGCATACGCTCACACAAAATGCGCTGCTTGAATGACATAGAGGACCCAAAACTTGTGCTTTTGAACAGTAATGTCATATTAGTTTTAAGGGCTTTAATGCATGAATGGAAAGACGGATTAGATCAGCTGCAGTGGTTAGCATTGTCGCCTCACAGCAAGAGGGTTCCCGGTTATCCACAGTCCAAAGACATGCAGGTTAATGGGTAGCTTGAAGTTAACCATGAATGGGAGCATGAATGGTTGTCTGTGTCTTTGTGAGAGTCCAGCAACCTGTCCAGGGTGTCTCCTGCCCCTCACCTAGTGTCAGTTGGGATAGGTCATTTGTCCAAGGCTGGACTGATAAGTTGATGATGGCTGAATTCCATTCAGCTCCTTCAGTTTTAGCGTCCTGGTATTGTGCTCATTGTCTCACGGTCATGGCTCTCTGGGATTATGGAGTACAACGGAGCTATCTTAATGTTATGAGTAACCTAACATCTGTTATTTTCCCTAAATGCAAAGTCAAAATGTCTGCAGTGTCAATTGACAGAAAAATTAGTTGGCTACTATTTTGATCACCAATAATAGTTTCGGTTATTTTTCAGACAAAAAAGGCCTAAATTTGTTGGTTCCAGCTGCTGATGTTTTTTTTTCTGCTACTTGTTAAACCTGATTGTTAACTCAATATTTTGGTTGTTGGACTGTTTGTCAGACAAAACAAATGATTTGAAGATGTCACCAGCAATTTCCAACCGATTTCAACAGTATTTTCTGATATTTACAGACAGAATTGATTGATTAAGAATTACCTGCAGATTAGTTGATAGGCAGAATAATAGTTTTCCCTATGTTTGTCATTTGTGAAGAACCTTCGAGTCATTTTAAGAAAGGAAAATTATTGCCTAGTGTGTTAACTCATTTTTTATTTATGTGTTTGTGTGTGTCCTCTAGCATCCAGCGCTCAACTCTGCTTTTATCCTATCGCTGTCCCTGCCTGAGTTGACAAAGAAACTGCAGGATGGTTCGCTGAGTCCTGAGGATGTGTTTCACTCTTACTTGGAAAAGGTTCAAAACCAATAAGAGACATGTTGTTACTTTCATTATCACACGATTCTAAATGTATCATAAACTCTATACTCTCTACACTCACACATGTCTTGTAATATGAACTTATTTCTCATTATAAGAACACTTTTGCATGTACCCTTGTACTGTTTTGTTATTTTAGGCTTTTGGCTCAAAGTAGATTTCATGCATTGTTACCAAGTAAATATTGATTTACTTGCTTGTGCATTTTGTACTTGACTTTCATGTTTTACATAACCAGACTTTTAAAGGACATGTGTGAATATGGACCTGTCTGTCCTGTTTTTTTTCTTTTCTCACAGACTCTGGATGTAAACAAAGATCTGAACTGCTGCACAGGGATCTTGTTGGAGAGTTTTGACCAGCTGAAAACAGTTGCCACCAACAAGGAAGGTCTCTTGTACGGAGTTCCAGTTAGCATCAAAGAAAACATTGCATATAAGGTATTTCATTGTTGTTAATTATCTGCATGTTTAAAAAGATTTTTGTTGTCCCTAAAGGGGATATTGGTTTTCTCAGAACATGATATATGTACATACAACAACATCAGTACAGAGTACAGGGTACATGGTGTTTTATTTAGCACTGGAATTTAGAACGACAATGGCGGAGGGAACACAACCTCGGCCTTTTTCCATCGAAGTGTCCTGTATGTGCTGCCAGATGTCCATGTCCATGGTCATTTGTTGTGGTCATTGCCAAAGGACAGCTTGTTGCTTTTTTAAGACAGATAATATGGTCAGGATGGCAGTCACACTCAGTACGTTTACATACGCGCATTAGTCGAGCTAAGCTCCTAGCTCGGCTAATCAGTCAAGTCGGACTTCCCCGTCTTGACTGAGTGTACATGCCGAAGCGAAAATCGAATTTCTGACCAAGTACGTCTGACTCCGCTTCAATAGGTGGCACTGTGTCCTTTTTAATGAACTAGTTCTGGTTGACCTGAAGATGAAGCTATCAGTTGTTCAGAAACTTTAAAAATAAATCCACATTTCACGTTTTCCTGCCATCCATAAATTTCAAAGTGGAGCATGAATGTAGTTTCCGTGCAGAAGTGTTGCTTTTGCTTCTCGGTCACCATGGCGTTTGTTTGTTTTTTTGGGAGTTGCTGCTACGTCATCTCCTTCTTCTTCCGGGTGAAAGCCTGCAAGAGAAAAAGTTAAGGATGCGCAGAACGCCGACTAAGTGGATACATGCAGCAATAGTTTGATTTTCAATTTAATTATCTAGGTGTGTTAGTCGAGCTACGGATAGACCAGTTGCAGTCGGACTAAGCCAATAATTTGATTTTCTCAAGCTGCATGTCAATGCACTAACTTACAAGGTTAATCATGTGTGCGCTTGTAAAACTGTCATGGCAGTATTTGTTGTGTTGTTATCTAACACTGTACTCTTTCCCTGTGTTTCTTTTACAACATAAGAATCACGACTGCTCTTGCGGTATGATCGTTAACCTGGAACAGCCATTCCAGCAGGACAGCGTGCTTGTTGAAGTTCTGAAGAGACAAGGAGCCATCCCCTTTGTGAAGACCAACTTTCCCCAAACGCTGTTAAAGTTAATAAGTTCTCAATCAAGTTAGCGCAAGGAGAATCTGTGACGCAAGGGCTGTACCGAAGGTCATTAGAGAAATTCGAAAGAGGCTTTGTATGTCTGTCGTATTTAATAACGTCATTACCCAAAAAAAAAAAAAAAAAAAAAAATAGAAACTTGCAAAATTTGGATACGTTTGTGTAAAAGTGATTCAGCAGCTTAAATTAATTATTCTTTTTTTCTTTTTTTTCTTTTTGTTACTGCCTCCGAGCCAGTATTAGTCGTGGCCGGAGGCATTATGTTTTCAGGTTGTCTGTCGGTACGTTTATCTATCCCAGTCTCATGAATAACGCACAAAAGAAAAACCACACACACACAGAAAGACAAACTAGACTGCTGCAGAGCTGTGTACACAGAGGTCTACAATCGTGAGGCGGTAATTCGAGTTTGCTGCTTACTGGAGGTTGATCCATCACAGCAGGCCCAGTCTTTTTGCTTGTGCCACTAAGAGTTGTTTACACGTCTGCGTGTAAAGCTAAGTCCACTTTCCATGTGGGCTATCATCTTAGATCCCGTGTGGGTAAGTCTCACCGTGTTTGCAACTGTGCATAAATACTAGGTTTAAACTGAAGTAATAGACATGCAAAAAAAAGCTGCACAGAATTTGAATGTTGATTCAGAATTCAAATGTCAGCGTTGTGAAAGCAGCTTCGGACTATTCGGTACAGCCTTTGACGTACTCATGAAACTGTATTTGTCCAACACAGATGGAATTTGATTTCATGATGCTTGTTCCTTATTCCTTATGTGTGTTTTTCTTTTATGACCTCATCTCCAGCTATGAGTGCAGTAACCCCATCTATGGGATGACTGTGAACCCCCACAACCACAGTAAGACCTGTGGAGGTTCGTCTGGTGGGGAGGGAGCTCTCATTGGGGGAGGGGGCTCCATACTTGGCATCGGCAGTGATGTAGCAGGTAGTGTCCGTATTCCTGCATCATTCTGCGGGATCTGTGCCTTGAAGCCAACAGCAGGTCGGCTAAGGTGAGCATGTCTGCTTCGGTCAGTTTTGAATGATCGCTGTAGAGTCATAACACTTTGTGCTACACTTTAATCTTATTTTTGCTTAGATGTATTTCTTTGTGTCTTGATTAGTACGCAGGGTGTGATTCCCTGTTATCGAGGGCAAAAAACAAGTAAGTCACAGTTGTATCATCATTGCCTTCATACTATATGTGTTGTTTGAAAAATGTGGTCACTTTTTGTTGTGTTTCTTATTAAATTAGTTCATTCATCTCCTGGACCCATGGCGAGGGATGTGGAAAGTCTGGCCCTGTGTATGCAAGCTGTGCTCAGTGACCACATGTTTTCTTTGGACCCCACTGTTCCACCCATACCTTTTAATATGCAGGTAAAAAAAAGAGATGTTTTACAGGGAATTATGTCCTTTTTCTTGGATGGGACCAGTAACTTGCTGGAGTCTCTTCTGGCAAAGAAATAGTCCAGCACATAACCCTCTGTGAAATGGTTGAATGTTGTTTTTACACTTGGTTTTTGCACAGGTGAAACAAAGATACAACTTGTTACCATTTCTACACACTTGTGAGTTGTATCAATCTTCCTATGTGACTCTCGCCAACAAAGCATATCAGTGTATGTTCAGAATGTTCAAGGGTAATGTTATAGCATAAAATTATTATAATTTACACAACAATGTGCTTCTGACTTTGTGGCAACAATTTGGGGAAGGGCTTTTTCGTATTCAACATCACAATGCCTCTGTGCACCGCAGCAAAACCTTTGGGATTAACTAGAATCTTATCCCCTAACTTCAGTAAACAACCCAATATTTTTGTGACTAAATGAGAACACATCCCTGCAAACGGGTCCCAAATTCCTGTGGGAAGTCTTCCCAGAAGGGCGTAGGCTGCTCTTGTGCTAAGCTTGGTCTAACACAGATCCTTGTACATACATAAAGGACGCACAGTGACTACATTGAGATAACAGATGCAATTCAATTGACAGCTGTAAAAACTGGAATGACTCCTCGTACCAGTTTTATCAGGAACAAAAAGATCTTGTCAGACATTCCAAACTGCAGTTTTCTCTCGATCTACCAGGGATGTTTTTGTGATTGTGGTTATTGTCTTGTCTTGTCTAGAGTGAGGAAAGGGACATGATGAAAACTCCCTCGAGGCTTGCTGCTTGTTGTTTGCTAAATGTTCACCCAGGGGGAACGTGCTCTGCTGTGATGATAATGAGTTGAATTCACCTATATAATGTGAAGAGGAAGCATTAAGACCCATTGTCATCCATGTATGTGTTGATTTTAATGCCTCTGCGTCAATAGCAACTTGACTGGCTTGTTCAGGCATACATCTATGTTTGTTTCCACCCAAATGTCTCCCCACTGATCTGACAGAATGAAAATGTCTCATCCTCAGATGTACCAAAGCTCCGAACCTCTCAGGATTGGTTACCTCGAAAACGACGGCTACACACAAGGGACTCCAAGCATGGTCAGAGGACTCAGAGAAGTCAAAGCTCTGTTAGAGAAAGCAGGGCACACTGTAAGACCACAGTACTCACAGACACACCCAAACAATGTGATGTACCCCCACATGAAATATGTGATTTTAACGAAGTGATTTAATGCTGTTACCATTTTGTCATTTGTGCCTGTAGTTTGTGCCCTACACTCCTCAGAAGGTGTCTTACGCTCTGCAAGAACTGATTGTTAGGGGTGCCTTTGCAGACAGACATGCCTCCTTTTTTGAAAAAATGTGAGTTGAAGTTACCGTAAAGATGCCAGCTATTCAGTCAGTGTATTCCTTGTTAATAACCTGATTCATTTATGTAGTGTATCAGAGGATTTACCTTTTTTTTTTTATAATTAATCAAGCTTCAAAGGTGCTAGTGGTGCTTGAGAACTCCTAAAATTTGGCACACACATGAGAAAGGATGAAAATTGTTATTGAATATGAGCCATAGACTGTATAAAATAATGGACATAGCTATCCTGATCTCAACTATTGGTGCGTGGACTCCTGTTTTGAAGCCCCCGAAGTGACCTTATTTGTACGAGAGGGCTGAGCTGTGGAGGAGCATGGGGGGGGGGATCTGTGTAGTGACGCCTCACAGACAGCCTGTCACTCAAGCAGCACTGCCCTTAAATATGCATAACTTGAAAGGCCT
>JAPZEB010031664.1:0-11547 GCA_029783705.1 Chaetodon striatus
CAGTAACATAATCTTGATTTATATTTGATCAGAACTGCCTAGATTTACTGTTTGATATGAGTTTGAAGCGCAGAGATAGAGACATAGAATGTAACATCTACTTGGGGAAAATAGTGCCATAGATGCAGCAAGATATGTCAGTGCATGTCACAGCCAAAGAGACAACCAACGTAACAACAAATAGCTCGTCTCATCACAGATCAGACTCTGCCTCTTTATTTACTTGTTCACTTCATGATGTTTTTTTCTGTGTCTATGATTTTCTATCAATACATTGTTGTTAATCGTTCCTGAATTCACTGACTGAAATTGTAATTGTGCTTTGGCAACACATATGAAATGTTATGCCAATAAAGCTTATTGAATTGAATTGAAAAAAAGAGAAAAGAGAGCAAGAGAGAATCTCTCAATCTGCTTCTTTTCTCTTTGTGTCCATGGGGGCGGACATACAAAAATGCGTCAGTACAGTCTGTACTTTGAGTAACAGCCCTAGAGCCAGCGAAGACTTGAGCAGGGAGATGTGCAAGGAGATTTGGGCACTGACAGCATAGAGAGAAGTTTGCCTTGATGCATTTAAACACACTATTAGTGTTGGGGTGTAACGCGTTACATGTAACAGCATTATGTGTCTTATTCGACAAAATCATTGTAATTGTGATCAGTTTTAGTTACTGAGAAAGTTACCACCTTACGGTTGTACGCCTCTATGCACCAGTCAAGTTGCACTTACAGTTTACTCTGTAAAAAACATGAATGCTTCACACACATCTTCCTTCCAGCAGCACAGAAGGTCTTTACAATCAGGGAACTTTCAAGGTGGGCACCCAAAATTAGAGTCAACAAGTAAGTACCTAACCAAATGTCTCCCCTTCTGTTTCTAAGATATGACAATGAGTAATGGCCAGAAAAATGTTTGTCACAGTGAAGTTGACCTTTGACATGGATGGATATAAAATGTCATCACTTTGTCATCATTTTATCCTCTTCGTCATTTGTTTGAAGTTTTGTCATAATCGCATATGACTTCTTAAGTAATGGCCAAAACCATGTTTTATGGGGTCACAGTGACCTTGACCTGTGACATCCAACCACCAAATCTAATCAATTTATTCTTGAGTCCAAGTGGATGATATTGCCAAATTTGAGGGAACTCCCTCAAGGTGTTCTTGAGATATCGTCTTCATGAAAATGAGATGGATGCAAGATCACAGTGACCTTCGACCACTAAAATATAATCAGTTCATCACTGAGTCCAATTGGACGTTTGTGCCAAATTTCGAGGAAATTCCCTCAAGACATTCTTGAGATATGGCATTCACAGGAATGGTACAGATAGATGGATGGATGGAAAACCTGAAAACATAATACCTCCACCCACGGCTATCACTGGTGCAGAGGCATAAAAATTTGTAATTAAATTACAGTTACTAATCAAAATGTTGTTGATTACAAAGGGATTAAATCTACATATATTCTTTTGGGTAAAAAGCTCACTCTGTTGCATTGTATCTTTTTGCAGGAATGCCTTTGTTCAGCATATATCAGACAGACAGACTGCTACTGTTGTCTGTACTGTATATTATGTTGTTGTATAGGTTGGTCTTGGTGCACTTTATGTCTGTTTGCCTTATTGTGTTGATTTTTTGTATTTGAGGACTACAGATGGAAATTAGCTTCTCTGCTTAATCTGGTGCACACATCTTTTTATTCTTACGAATAAGTAATGTAAGTGCACACTGTCCTTTATAAACTAAATAAACTAAACTTGTGACTTTCCTTTTTGATAAATATTATCTTTAGGGCTGGCTCAGGCTTGCCTTGGACTATAAACAAAACAAATTGTATCAGTATCAGTGAAGCATTTCAGACTTGGAGAGAAAATGTTGCTGATAGTTTAGCCCTCTGCTTAGTGGGCAGAGCTCAGTCCCTGCTTTTAGACTCAGGAGCTCAGCAGAGTGGAGGAGAGACAGACAGCAGACAGTCGAAGAGATGGCAAAGGCTGCACTCCACGTGGCTGTGCATGAAAGTAAAACATCTGTGTTATGGCTGACATTAAAAAGTTTTGGATCGGGCTCTATAAGTTCAAAATAGCCAATCCCGATCGGTAAAAAAAATGCTTTGACCAGCCCTGATACCAATCATTGAGATTGAATCAGGACATCCCCACAAAACATACACTTGATTACATTTAAACATATACCTTCATGCCCCTGCCTGTATCCGAACACATACATCTACATTTTTACACATGTACGCACTCAAACACGTGTCTGGATGTATAAAACAGTGTCATTAAAGCCGATTGCCCAAGGCCATTGCCAAAAGGCCAAAGCCGCTGCTGCAGTGAGCTCTTCTCCATTTTAAAGTGTGTATTTATGACCAGACAGCAGTAATGTGAAGTGTTGATTGAGGGGGTGATCAGTGTCATTTGCAATGATGAGTCCTAGGCCTGTGATGACACATTTATGACGGAGAGATTGGATGTGGAAAGGCAGATGATTTAGAGGCTGTATGTGCAATGATTGACTGAGGCACATGCAGAAGGAAAACTATAATCTAGACAAGGGAACATATCCAGGTGAATTATTAGTTCAATATTCAAGGTCACTAAACAGTGATACATGCTAGGTCTTTACTAGCCAAAGTTAGCACAGTGAGGAAGCAATATTAATTATGTTAGCAGAGTGATAAGTTAACGTCATGAACAGTTTGTGTTTCTGAAATTCTGCAATACTCTAACTTCTATGTTAATCTCAGTTTCAAACAAGCAGTCAGGAGAGGTCACGGTTAGGTCCGAGTGCTTCAGATCCATGAGGAAAAGTCAGAAGCCTCACTGTTTGAGTGTAAGGGACAGTAATCTTGCAGGTTCAGTGCAGGTTCAGTGCAGGTTCAAAAGAAGAGGTTTCCTGTTTGTCAGAATCAAGTTTCTGTGAGTCATGCCATTGCTGTGAATTAGATATGGATAAACACCATCATTATACTATATTTATCATATGGTTCCTGAGATATCATGTGAAATATGAATTCAAAGTCTGCCTGAACAAATGTAAAATTAATGGCTCTCACACAAGCAAGATTTTGTTCTGAGTTCTGTTCGTTTCTTCATTACTTATTTTGCACTGCTATTTTAAAATGAGTAAAGTGATATCAATCATGACCTATATCACCTATATTCCACATAGTCAATCATAAATAAATTCTGTCAAACCCTGTATCACTTTACACATTTTAAAGTTCACTAACAGATTTTCACTAACAAAAGTTTCCAAATTTAGTGTGTTAAAGGCTGTCTCTTTAATTGCAGTTACAGCCAGTACATTTTGTTCTCTAACAAATATTTTGTGTTTTAACAGATTGTGCTGAGGGATTCTAAGCCGGCGGTGTTACTGAGATGCCAGTGTACCTGTGTGGCAGGTACAGCCTTGTGCTGTCATGTGGCAGCTCTACTTTACCAGACGGCGCACTACTCCCAGCTGAGGCTTTCATCCGTTCCCCCAGTGTTCAGCTGCACAGAAACTGAAAAAAAAGTGGCAAAAACCAAGGACCATGGTAGCAAGCCTTTTTAATGCCTTATATGACTCTTTCATTTTATGTATGGATATTTCTTGAATGTTTCTTAAACATGTTTTTATTTGGATGCAGGGTATCAAACCTGGTCCAGTTAATGACATGGTCATCATATCCGCAGACCAAGAGAGAGGAGACTGGTAGAAGGAATCAGGTATGTGTTGTTGTCTATACTGCGCGCACAAACACACACACACACACACACACAAATCCATTTGCACACATACATTTACACACACTCAGAAGTACTCACCTGCTTACTTGCTTAAAGAGATAATCCCGTGTACTTCCAACCATAGCCCTGTTGGTGGAGCTCACTGAGTGCTGCCAGTAGGTAAAAGAACAAGAGGATTTGGTACAATATAGACAGAGTTGTGTTTTACATAAAAACTGAGTTAGTGTCTGTTCGCTATTCAGTCTTTGTTGTTCCAAATTCTTTCGTTCTTCTTCCTACTAACAACACTCAGAGAGTTCCAATAGGGCTATGTTTGGAAGTACACTGGAGTATCAGTTTAAATGCACATGTACATTTGCATATGAGCATGCATATGTTACATTCAGTACATACACTATGCACATGCCTTTGCACATGTACTTCTTCATTATGACACACTTGTTTGTCTTTTTTTCACAGAAGCAATTTGTATAAGGGAGCTAGCTGCCTTCTGCCAGACATCTCCACTCTGAAAGTTCAGGAGGCATACCATGGACTTGGTGCAGATAAAGCTCCCATGATCACGACAATGGCTATCTCCAGTGATGTACCTCTGGTTGAGTCCCTGTTCGGTCCGGTGCAGGAGGGAAGTGTGCTGTCCTATCAGCTACCAGTAAGGACAGTCCCCAGTACCTGTCCACACAAAGACGCCCCTTCTCCCCCACAGCTCCCACTCTGTAATTACAGACTGGGACCCTCTGCCTGTGCGTTTGTCTTTTACAAACATCAGCACCATCATCTTGCATCCCTCGCAATATCCTTGGAGACAGCACACAAAATTGAAAAGAGCACGCGAGTGCAGAGTGCCTGTGTTGAATGGCACCAACTAAGGAGGTGCCGCATCACCTCTACCAAATTCAGAGAAGTGTGTCACACCAGGACGGTAAGCTCTGCTGAAAACCTCGCAAAAAGACTTCTGGGACCTTGCCATCAGACTGCTGACATGCGGCGGGGTCTTGCCTTGGAGCCTATTGCAGTAGAGTACTGCAAGGTAAGGCAGGTCAACCACTACCCTTGTGGGTTCCTGATCCACCCCGAGGCACCATGGATGGTGTCAACACCTGATGGTATTGTGTACGATCCTGAGCCAGTGTTGGCCTTTTACAAATTAAATGCCCAAATGTATCTCGCTATGTGGACTGCTCTTACATTATGATCACAGAGGGTACACATACACTAAGGCGATCACATCCTATTACTGGCAGGTCCAGGGACAAATGTTGATTTCGGGCTGAGTGGTGTGACTTCGTCATTTACACCGAAGATGACATGTTAATTCAGAGGATTCCCCGTGACATTGAAGTCACACAAACCATTAAAGAAAAAGTTGACTATTTCTTTTTTTTTTACTTCTGCCTCAATGCCTTCTTGGCCAATTAACAACATGATTGCGGTGTAAATGTAATTGAAGTTACTGTGTTGGAAATTAAATTTGAAAGTTGTCACTGAAATGTTACTGCATTGTGTCTCTGTGTGTGATGTAATGTTCAGGATAAATGAGTAAGAAATAACTTAATTTGAGCATTTTGGTGTTTTGAATTCCATAAGTTTAGCTTCAAAAGGTAAGACACAGGGATTTAAAATGAGAGACCAAACAAAACAGACCACTACATGAATTGACCACAAAAGTATTTTCACAAGATAGTATTCAAAGGCCTAAACTGTAAGCCTATACAAACAAATTTCAAATAAATGATAAATGTAAACTCTGATAAGTTTAAGGAATTCAAAGGGGTTTAAAAAAGGATTCTAGAACAAAATACAGCTTTTTTTTAATGTACAAACAAACACTGGTTTTATGCTCGCTTGGATCCTAATGCAATTATTTTTAATAACACCAAGCTTTCATAAAGGCACTGCATATCAAGCTTTCACTCAGATGTCCCTCATCAGGGCACTGCACACATCATACAGAGTCTGTATGTAATATACAGTGCCTTGTTGAAGGCCGTCTGACTGAAAGCTTGATATGCAGTGCCTGCATAAAAGTGCATACACTGTGTGGTTGCCCATTACATGTTGAAAGTCCTCAGACCTCAGGTGTCTTTGCCCAGGCCTTTACCAGTAGCCCATTATCATAGTTAGTAAGGAGACAAGCCACAGTGTACAGCTGATTGATGTTGCCAAAAGCCCGTAGAGGAATCACGGAATCAAAAAAATTGTGCTCTTTGACCTGGCGAATGGAGCGCTCCACATGCACTCTTAGATGTGCTATGGCCTGGGTCTCCCTAACCTCAGATGCAGACATTTGAGGTCTGCCAGAGAGGAAGGCTGGCCTGTAAACTTTGCAGGGCACAATGTCATCAATGAGGTAATCTCTGTCTACCATAACAGCCATCTCAGGTTTAAGCAGGTTGAGGACGCCAGATTCACGGGTTATCTGTTTGTCGCTGATAGACCCAGCGTACAGCGCAGAGATAAATGTCACTGGCCCATGTGGTGCGATCCCAATGAGCCCCTTCAGAGTGCAGTGGGACTTGTAGGAAGAAGACACCTCATTCTGGAGTAGAGGGGAAGATGGGCATTGACACTTCAGCTCAGTGCAGTCAAGGATGACTGTGGTGTCTGGGTAGTCCTTAACTCTTTTCCCCATAAAGACGTCATATGACGACCCCCCACTAATCCTTAATGACAAGTTTTGACGACTCTGCTGTATCAATAAAGACGTGTTTTGATGACCACTAGAGCAACTTCCATGTTTACCTTTGTAAGAAATAATCTGATTGGCAGACCGAGGCCCAGCAACACCAGGCTAACCAATATGTGTGAGAGATACATATTCTCGGGGTTTTTCCGAATTTAGTCGAACTTAGTCGAAGACGAGCGTCATAGAGCGGCTGATGATACGGCGAGTGTTGGTAACTTGACACTGACAATGGCAGCGCCAGCACGAGTGTTCAGGAATCCTGAAGACGCAGCCTTTTTTATCAACAACTTCCTTGATGGTGAATCTGATGGGTCTGATTTTTCTGGGTTTGAAGACGATGATTTTATGCCCGAGGAAATTGGTAGTAGGCCGAGTGAAAGTGACGCTAGTGAAGCTGAGTCTGTGAGTGAAACGCATTGGAGTCGCACTGTAAGGGACCAGGCGGTCGAGGATTTCAGCATGGAATCGGGACCGAAATTTCCAAGGACATTCAACGTAGAAACCGCTGGACCTTTGGATTATTTCTTCCTTCTTTTCGAGCCGACAATGTTTCAGAAGATTGCTCATGAGACGAATCTGTACGCGGAGCGCTGTGCTCGAGAAAAGTTGCGAGCTAACGTCTGGCTTCCGACTGACGGAGCCGAAGTGAGAGCTTTTTTTGGCCTGAATATTCTGATGGGAGTTGATCCGAAGCATGAATACAGCGATTACTGGTCCACCGATCCATTCCTGGGTAACAGCGGGTTTCAACGTGTCATGACAGTGAACAGGTACGAACAGCTGTGTCAGTACATTCATTGTAATAATGCTGCAGTGCGAGTGACAAGGGCTGATGCTGGCTATCATCCGCTAGCTAAAGTTGCGCCGGTGTTCGAGATGGCACGTCAGAACTGTAAAAGGCTTTACCAACACGGTCGTGACATTTCTATCGATGAAGCAATGAAGGGATTTAAAGGCAGAACCGATCTTGTGATGTACATGCCTAACAAACCAGAGAAGTTTGGCATCAAGTTTTGGGCACGGTGTGATGGGAACACATCCTACATGTCAGACTTCAGGCTTTACACAGGGAAACGGGACCAGACACCTCTCCAACGGTACCCATGGCTTGGGATACAGCGTCGTGCATGAAATGACCAGGGATTTGATTGGCCTCAATCACTGTGTTTATTTTGACCGCTTTTTCACAAGCATTGCCCTCATGCAGAGTCTGCTAGCGGATAATATCTATGCCTGTGGAACCCTTATTGCCAATAGAAAAGGTGTACCCACTGAGATCAAGCAAAACGCTAGCCTCAAGAAGCTCATTAGGAAACCCAGTGACACTATTTCTTTCCAGAGGGCCGGCATCACTGTCACCGCATGGAATGACAACAATGTGGTGGTTGTTGCCCACAGCTGTCTTCCACATCCTGGTCAGATGGTGACCTGTCATCGGCAGGTGGGAACAGAGAAGTTGGTCGTGCCACAACCGCAAGCTGTCCAACGCTACAACCAACACATGAATGGAGTGGATGTGCACGATCAGCTACGAAAGAAATATGCTGCCTCTCGTCCCAGCAAGAAATACTGGAAATACATCCTATGGTTTGTGGTGGACGTGTGCCGAGTCAATGCGTGGATTTTGCACAAGATGGCCTCTACACAACAAGTGGGAAGGAAGACGCGTCACACCCAGAAGGACTTTATCTTGGAGCTGTGAAAGGGGTTGATCAATGGCTTCACCAGCAGAAAGCAAGCTACCATCCGAGAAACTGTAGCTGTGGACATTGATCCAAAAAGGCACAAGATGGCCCACACCTTCAAGCGTCTTCCCGGGAAGCACCGCAGGTGCAAAAGTTGCTACCAGCAGGAGCGTCGGCATGAGACTGTGTTTGGCTGTGCCACATGCAACACGCACATGTGCAGGGATTGTTTCCTCAAGGTGCACCAACATGAGGACTGAACTAAAGGTGTTCATCTGATATACAGTACCATTCAAAAGTTTAGACACACCCTCTCATCCAATTCAATGACAAAGTGTATCCAAACTTTTGACTGGCACTGTATCCTGTCTAGTACTATTTGTTTATATATATATATATATATATATATAAACAGTATATATTATTATTACACCTAATGAGTTGGCAAAGGTGTTCTGTTCATCTGATTATATCTTTATCTATTTATTGCAGTATATATTATTGCCACACGGTGCACAAGTGCTTTTGCACATCTCTTTTAGGGCAGGTGCGTTGGATGTGGTATGGGTCACCAGTAATGTGTATGAAAGAAGTTCCGCACACTGTCCATTATGCATGTAAAGTTTTATTCACAACTTTTCAGTCCAAGGACCTTCCTCAGGTGCGTTGTGAATAAAAGTTTATTGCATGTGTAATGGACAGTGTGCGGGACTTCTTTCATACATATTATTGCCATTGCCACACCTCATGACGTGGTAAAGGTGTTGTTCAGATATACACTATTTATCTATCTGTTTATTATTGTTACGCCTACTGAGGTGGTAAATGTTCTTCTAATATATATTTATCTTTATCTATTGATATTATATCTGTTTTATATTATTGTAACACCTAATGAGGTGGTTAAGATGCTGTTCTTCTAATATATATTTATCTTTATCTATTTATATTATATCTGTTTTTACATTATTGCCACAGCTACTGAGGTGGTAAAAGTGATGTTCATGTGATATATATATATATATATTTATCTTTATCTATTTATGATATATCTGCTCATCCTAATATCTGATTTTGTTTCAGTAAAACAGATATTTATTGAAACAACCAAACAAACACTGTCATCTGGTTTTATTTCCTATCTTGTATAAGCTTGATAACTGATAGACTGAAACTACAACACAAAACAGGTAAAATGGGCTTGAAACTGTACCACACTTGTATCACACGTATCATTACTTACCTGTTTAATGAGGACCACTTGGGCAATCTTCATGATGACTACAAGAGTACAAGATTGGTAAAATAAATAGTTGCCAGTGCCATACTGCCCATTACTTACCTGATAATAAGACGACCCTCGCTGCATTTTCCATGTGTAGGCCTACAGTGCCAATACTATACTTACCATTACTTACAAGAAAAATAAAATAATGCCATTTAAATCTAGTCCAACAATAGTCCAACATTTCAGGCTCCCAAAGATATATAGCATGACTGGGTTTCTGTAAGGTCCATGGAGTTCAAGATTAATTTTATCACCTGGCGAAATGTTGTTTTACTTATACTGTACATTTGATAGTAAAACGGACTTGAAATTTGTATATAACATACTTACCTGTTTATGAGCACTACATGGGAATCTTCATGATGACTACAACATCATACAAGATTGGTAATACAGGTTTGAAATAGTTCAGTGCCATACTCCCCATTACTTACCTGATAATAAGAAGACCCTCGATGCAATTTCCATGTGTACAGGGACAGGGTGTCAATAACATACTTACCATTACATACATGGACAATAAAAGAATACCATTTCAATGTATATTTTCAGGTAGTCCAGAATTTCAGTTTTTTAAAGATATATAGCATGACTGGGTTTCTCTATGGTCCATGGAGTGTAACATCAATTTTTTCAACTGGCGGGTTTAGAATGCCCACCCACCTACTCAAATCAATTACTAGTTAAAATAGGTAAAAACTGTTCTATACTATACCTGGTGATATTTTCATTGTCTCAATAACTAGAAAAACATTTTGGAATATTTTCATGTGTGTACAAAGTTCATAACATGTATATATTCAAAGGAAAGTATGTTTTATTTTTAAAATTAAACTCTAGTTTAGAGAATTTTAAATGTTCCGATGGTGAACACTTGTCTGTAAATTATTTAAAACAAATGGAAATGGTCATAAGTGTATAGTTCTGAACCTCAGGTTTCTAAAAATATATAACATGACTATGTTTCAAGTAGATTGGTGAAGTGTAACATTTGTTTTTAATCACCTGCCGAGTTTTAATTATTTTATTCAATAATACTCCATGGGTAGCCCTGGAATGTTCTAAAAGGATAGTTCTATAAGGCGTTCCATGGGGAAAAGAGTTAAGGTTTTGAGGCTGACATTTGGCAACTCAAAGCTTCAGCTCCTTCCACAGTTATTCAATGTGGGACCTTGATGTGCTTCTTCTTGAGCCACTCCTCTGTTGCCTTGGCTGTGTGTTTTGGGTCACTGTCATGCTGGAATACCCATCCACAACCCATTTTCAGCGCCCTGGCTGAGGGAAGGAGGTTCTCACCCAAGATTTCACAGTACATGACCCTGTCCATCTTCCCTTTGATGCGGTGAAGTTGCCCTGTCCCCTTAGCAGAGAAACACCCCCAAAGCATAATGCATCCACCTCCATGCTTGCAGCCACTTCAAATTTCCCAGGCCTTCTGAAAGCCTTCCGGAAGCCTGCCAATGTCATCCCAATTTCCAGCCAAGTACCCCTCATTGCACTACTTTTATTTTAAAGATTTAGTTTGGCCTATTAGTTACAATACTTTTGTACAATATAAATTTATTGCTAGGTTATAATATAAATTTGTTGCTAGTTTACTATATTATAGGTTACAAAAAGCCACCCAGCTGTATTTAAGTTATTAAAATGACCACCTTTATCTGCTGCAACATCGCTGTTATAAACACATTAGTTATTGAGGAAAACCTACAATTTTGTTACAATTGGCCCAGGACTTCCCTATCTGAAAATATTTAGGTAGTCACTCAGAATAATGAGAAACATTCTGAAAATAACTTAGTATCTGCAAATAATTACTTATGTCATTTTGAAAAAAGTTGCTCATTAAGAGACTTACATTTTAAAATAACATTAGCATTAATTAAGAGGCAGAATCATTTTTTAGTTTACCTCTGCTTCACGTCGGACGGTTCACGCCTCCGCGTCGTTCATTCATTTCTGATAATGGACACCTCGTCGGGCATTATCCCTTGCCTAACCTAGCCTTCTGCTTGTGCAATCGCTTATCTTTAAGCGCTCTAGCGTTAGCTTAGCTAACTAGCTAACATGTAGCTAGCGCTAATGACTTATCTTTATGTGTTTCCTGAGGTTTGACGGACTGTTCTTGAACGCCAATACTTCCTGG
>JAPZEB010031756.1:0-11544 GCA_029783705.1 Chaetodon striatus
CCTAGTTCTAATTTTTATTTTGGTTTTAGTTAACTAAAATAACCTCACTGCTGTGGCCCAGTGTAAGGGGCTGCTATACATTTTGCAAACCACCAGATGTCACTGTGCTTACTGCTTTCAAAGCCTCAAAGCTTCATTAGGCGTCATTTGCCCATCCCTATTATCAACCACATCAGAGCTGTCACTCCTCTGTAAATGTTTGTTATTTAGATTAGATTTAAGAAGATATTAAACACAGCCACTGTTAGTTTATCTTTATTTATTTCTCGGTCTCTCTGTGTTTTGAGTTTCTCCACATGTTGTTATAGCAGAACCTGAAGGACCATGATGACGCTCCGTGATCTGTAGTGTTAGTGACAGAGCAGTAGAGGGCAGCATACGTCTGACAATGCACATTGAGGATGCTCACTGATGTGCCACACCCCAGAGTTCAAACTGGTTCCTTGGTATCAAAATAGACAGCAAAAACAGAGGCTCTGCTCAGTTTGAGACAGAAAACTACTGTCATTGATTGAAATTAAAAAAAAAACTTGATCTGCAAGTCTTGATTTTAGATTTTTGTTTACAAATTCTGGCTGTTAATCCTACTGTGTACATTTAGATGCACCTAAGTAAGGTGGGCTATCCACTTCATCAGGTATTGTGTGTTTCTTGAAACTGTGTAATCCACCTGAAAACTTCAATTTTTGTTGTTGCTGTTCTGTCTTTATAGGACAGATAATATTATTCAAATACTGTTGTACAATTCTGAGCTAATTGTACATTACTTACAGGGATGGTCTGGATCTTTTGAGGTGGGGTTGTATGAGGTTAATGTTCGTTGTCAGTATATTAAAGGCAGAAAAGCTATGTACTGAAATGGGTCAGCAACGAAACAAAACATATTTTATCCACCTTAGAAAAATCCCACTTAAAAGAAAAATCTTAAAAGGTATGCTACATTGAGAGTATTTACTGCTCTACCTTGCTGTCAGACAGCAGACGGGGAAATGAGACCCTCATATCGCTCTCACCAAAGCCAGACTCCATTGAGAAAACACTGATTTCATATTGCTAAACACAGGAGCTGCCGTGAACAGGTAGTTTGTTTGTGTTATTGTGTGACTTTAGCAATGAAAAGGGTACGTTCAGATACACCGTAGTCACACAACAGCACAAACTTGAGTGAGCGAGGCAGCAACTTCCATTTTCAGTGAGCCCAAATTATTGTTTTTGTCAGCGCTGTCTGGTGGCTTTTACAAGACCATAAATGGGGAACTTAGGCTGTTAACAGCTTCACCATCACATGAGGCTGTCTGGCAGAAAGGTAGAGCACTGAGAATACTATCAATATAGTTCACACTTATACTATGCTATATTTTTTGAAGGGGGGACTTCTTTTAGGTGGCTGAAATACATTTTAGCTTCTCAAACTGGGCACATGCTGACCTTTAGTAACACACTGCGCTGACTGAGAACAAGTGCCCCATGTTATTACATTTACTTGAGTAACATGTTGAGTGAAGGACTTCAGCCTGCAACAAGAGTATTTCTACAATGTTGTTTTGCTACTTTTACTTAAGTAATCTACTTGTCCCACCTCGGACGGTTACTTTGACAGCTGGTTTGAGACGTTTTTTAGCACTTAGGACTTGTGGCAAGATTTAAAGGTGTGCTCAGGTGTCTTTTTCTCCTTCACCTGTAACGAGGACATTGATAGGGGTGTCAGTGAAGTGACGTAAATGTGCTCCACATGGCAACACTTTGTAATTTTTCACTTTCACGACACAATGTTCTTGAACCCTAGCAGGAAGTACAAGAAGCCACCTGCGTCACCATTAGTTATCCTGCAAATATGTAGTGCAGTGTCCTACCCGGCAGTCTCCTCTGCCTATTGTGTCGTGCTGTCAGAGGTGATTAACTGCATCTGTTATTTTATGGGTACATTACTTGATCTTTTATTCATGCACTGCTCTGCTGTAAAGGAATGTGCTGTCATGTAGGTAATCCATGGCAGTCAAGTGAGGTGAAGATGCAGCTGACAGCATGTCGAGATGCCTGTGCTGCAGTGAACAAACAGTCTGCTGTAACTGACTGTCGTAAAGCTTTCCTGCAGCCATGTGACTTCACCTCTCTTGCTTGTGAAATTGTGTGTGTATAAGTGTTTGTGTGTGTGTGTGTGTAGATGAGACTACTCAGTAGTTTGTGAGGATCAGGTCGGACTGGATTTCAGATGGCAACACATCAGTCAGAATTGCAGAGCGCTGAGGTGTCACAAGGTGTGGCAGCACAGAGGTCACCCGACACTTTAATTTTCAGTAATTTACCTTCAGAATTGTGCTGACGTGATATTATACTGCTGTAAAGTGAGGTTGTGAAAGCAAGTGAGTCAGATATACTTGTAGGCGCCTTTTTTGAGATATTTCTGAAGGTGCTGGACAGTTTTTTGTCTCCCAATTAAAGAAATCTGTTTTTATTTCACAACAGAGTATATATTAATTGTGCATATGAGGTCATATAGTAGCAGGAGCAATAAAAGAGAGAGGACACGAAGATCAAAAGTCTTTGATTTGTCAGCTCTACTTGAACTCGGGTGTAACTGAAACTAGCCTGACAGGGTGTGGGGCTGTTCGGTACAGAGGCGCGGCTGTTTTTTTTGTCTCTGAAGCGAAGAATTGGGATTATCTCACCAAATTGATTGAATTCAGGCCCTCCCACAGGATTATACAGGTTTTTATTTTGACACATGAAAACATCTCTGACATCATTTACTTGTGTAAGATCTTATTCAAGTCAAATCTTCCTTGTTGTGGTTGACGTTAAGTGAGTTTTTTTCATAACTCCTTCGTTTACTGATATGTTCTTACTGAAAAAGTGACAGAGTGTACTGGGGTATGATGTAATGGGAGCTACTCAGCTGGAAAAAATTGTGAATGGTCATGAGTCAGTTCAGCAAATATCCCAGTAATACATCAGTGGTTCTTTCTTCCTCCAAGTAATCATCCATTCCTCCGCTTGAGTCACTGCGTTACATGTTAGTTTTTGTAAATGTATTGTGACACTTAAATATGAGACTACGGGCCTGTCCCAATACCCACACTTCCCCTAGAAATACCCACTTGCACTTGGTGGTGCTCGTTCACGTTTAGGCTCATTTCTTAGGGAAAGATCTCCACCCCAATATTTCTCACTTCCCTCATCAAGGGTTATCTCGCAAATGAGGGCACTCAATACCAAGTGGAAGATTTAAGGAGTAGAAATGGGATTGGGCCTGCATGTTTGCTGATATGAGCTGCGTTGTCTTGCACAATCGTACAATGAGCAATCTGTCTTTTATGCCCGGCCAACCTGATCTCATACCTACTTGTCATATTTTGACACTTGAGCGGAAGTCCCTGGCATTAGAATATTGATGCCGGAGGCGGCCTCCTGTGTTGAATCCTAACAATGGACTTATAATTATACCTCGATTGTGGACCTCAAGATAACACCTATTCCTAACGGAGTTGCTCACCTGGCGCATACACCAGAAAAGCTTCCAGGTTTACTTTGGCAGTATGTGAGCCACTGAATATGTGTTTCTTCTGCTGACTTTTCATTGTGATGACGTCAGATGATTTTAAATTAACGTTTTAATGTCTTAAACTGATACTGGTTTTTATTTTAGTTGGGCCTGTTGTTAGGTGGCTAAAAATAAAGTAATTGAGGCAGCTTTCACTCAGGGCTGTCTCATTTTATGTACGTGATGTGGGGGCTTTGTACCAGGAAGGTATCATTAACAAACATTGTGATTCAATTTATTCCCACAGCCAATCAGCAAACAGAGTCCTCTCACTCTTGTACCATGTTTACGTATGTTACAAAAAAAAAAAATTCCTTCCACTCTAAACACATGAGCACCCCTGGCTGCAGAAAAATATGACTACTGCAGCAAACCTGGTGTGTTTTCTGCGTTGCACCAAACAAGTATAAAATTACCCCCAACTTTTGATTAGCTTATCAAACGGCCACAACACGGAGCATCCGCCGTCACACACATGTGCTTACATTATATTTCCATTTTTTTATTTCTGATATTGACTTATTTCTTGATATTGTTCTGTTACCCTACTTTTAGGATTTACTTTTATAACTGCCACTTGTGGCTCCAGTGGCTGCTGCTGCAAAGCCCCCTTTTTGTTTTTTTTGTTGTAGATTCAAAGCTTCCTCACTCAGCAAAATATAAATATTTAATCAGTGATTTTCTAAGATTACCTCTCATGTTACGCCACTTGAATAATATCTAAAGGCCTGAATATGCTAAACCAATGGCCATTATCTTAAATAAACCAATATGTAAAACCAATAATTCAATGTCTACTCTACTTATGTCTGCTATTGTTAACTATGACCAGTATGCATGCCAAAGACGGGAGTGGTTTTCCCTGCTCAGACTACTTAATTCTTGTCACTTTTAGGCGCCCAAAGAGGTAAAACAATATAGAATTTCACAAGATTTTTTTTTTTTTTCAGTTTTATTATTATTTCCTGGTGAAGAAATCCTCTCATGTTCCCTTTGATTTATGTTATGATCTGGCTCTAGATCATTTACAGTATTTTACAATAAAAACATTAAAGATGAGTTAAAATTGTAATGATGATGATGTGTCTAGCAGAATTTAATTTGTTATTTCCCACACCATTTTATAATCCCTTTTCCCTCCCTTTTATAAACATCAAAAAGTATTGACTGTACATAAAAGAAACATCTCATGTTAAAGGCACATTTACACTCAATACAGTCAAATAAAACACAAATCAAAGGGGCTTTACTAGCTCATTATGATAGCTGTAAATGACCTAAATACTGTAAATCTTGATAAAAAGAAGAAAAGAGAACAGACATGACGTCGGTGTGTACTTTCCACATAGACTCTTGTCCTGGGGCGCTGACGTTGAAACTGGAGTGACTGGTTTCTAGCTGTAGTTTTACCAGAATTCACTCTAATTGTTGAGTATCCCCACCCCCCAGCACTGAGTTACACAGTTTCAGCTTCACAATGGTCACTCATCTTTAAGGTTTGGTGTCTCTCCACGACAGCAGACAGCATTGTGTTGGTTGTTTTACATATCAAAAAATGAAATGAAAAAAAGTCTGTTTTTCCATCTGCAGATGTTACCACTCCCACTTCTCATCTGACTTCTCTAAATAACCTTAAGTAGCAGGAGCGTCTGTAAAACTGGTCCTAAAGAAAACTGGCAGCTGTGACAGCAGAGCGGTTTCATCGCCGCAATTAGCCTTTATTTCTTTTGAGCGTGTCCAGAGAAATGTTCAGTCAAGTTTAAAATAATACAAGACTTGTTGTGAAGTAGCTTTATTAGTTTATCAGAGTGACAGTAACAAATAAAGGTTACAGGTGCATATGAGAGTTTAATTTATCAGATCCTCTTATTTTTTTTTTTTACCTCAAATGAAGTTGATGTTTGCTTCAGTCACTGTTTACATACACAAAAATCATCATTTTTTATGCCCTTGCTCCAAAAAAGAACAACAACAACACTCAGCTGTTAACATAGCTAACGAAAAAGAATAGTATACAAGAATTCCAGTTTACATGCAGCCGTGCATACTAAGATTAACGTGCCCTAACACGACGAAGAAGGCCAAGTTTGGAATATCTAAAGTGAATATGCTGTTTAAATAACCTTTACTAAATTCAGAATATTGTCATATTTGGAAGATTTGTGGAACATTAGTGTGCATGTAAACATACCCTGTATGACCTCATAAACGTCTCAACTGACCACTGAGATTATAATGTTGTTTAATTATAGTGTCAGCCATTTTATCTCCTGTAACCCTCTCAAGTCACGACTTCCACCGGGTTTGTTTTATTTACATTTTGCTCATATAAATTTTCCATGCAGTTTTACAATCTTTTATACTGCAGAAACATTAATTCTGCATAAATACATGGCTGTCACTCTTATATTGTTAAAATGTTATTTTCCTATTAGATCTGTATACTCCATTCTTCTGTTCCTGGACTTGTGGGGGACAGATTTTTTTAAAAAAAAATCCCTGAAGACACTGGATTTTACATTTTGATGTCCCTGTCAGACCCTACATTCCTGGTGAAACCCCACAGAGCTGCCCCAATTGAAGTCCAATAATTAATATCGTGGGGTTTGATCAGATTTCCTGCCTGTTTTTGTTTTGTTTTGTTTTTTCTTTGTGAGTGTGCAGGTGTTCCAAACACATTAAACAAGGCGTGGACAGTGGTGAGAGAGTTGCAGAACGATCTGAGAGAAACATTTTGCTTCCTCTTTGGCACAGCTTGAAGCTTTGATGTTTTTTAAGTTATTCCAAAATTGCAGTTTGACTGACACCTGTCTGCTCTGACATTATATCAATGTTTGTTTATATAAACACACGCCCAGATCTTGACCCACATAAACGGTGCCTGGATTACCGTTCATTAGTCCACATGTTTGTGCAAACTGAAAGTACATTGATCTTTTCCCTTTTTGCTTCTTTTTCTTTTTCGTTTTCTATTGGTTGATCTGTTTTAGTAATTTTGTATTGATGGGGGAGGATTTTATATAAGCCCATTGGGCTTCTCTTCCTCTCCTGCACAATTATTTGCCTTTGTATTAGCATGTTTTATTGTTTTATTATTGTGCATATGAATAAAATAAAAAAATAAATAAAATATCTTGTGATGACTACAAAATCACGAGACTATACTCCACACGATTAGTTTGGAAGTATGGACACAGCACGTCTTTCAGACTTTTCTAGTTAACATTTAAAGAGATGACCCACTTTTTCAGAATCAGCAGTGTCTCTCCAGAGCTCTTTAAAGATCTCTCTCTTACGCTCTTCATTACAAACATACTGATTTTTAGATGTATAAGCAATGGGAGTTCCCATTTTCTAAGTTGTGCTTGTGTATTTATTGTTGCCTTCCATACTGCTTATTTTATGTATTGAACGTTATTCTATTAATGTTATGTATTAATGTTCTGTTCACCTTATATTTCCTGATGTGCCACATTCTTCACTACATGCCGCTCTGAATTTCTCAGCGCAGTTGCGAAAACCCCCGTCTCGTTCATGTCAGCTCGCTCTCTGTGAGGGTGATTGGCAAATCCTCAGCTGACGAACATCCTGAGTTGATGACCACCTTTTAGGCCTGTTATCTGTAAGGCAGGCCTTAGTCAACAAACCTGGACTATAAACCAGCTTTAGAGTTTCCACTGTGCAAACTAATGGTTTGAATTTATAGGTTCTGCGCAGGGTACAATCATCTGTAGTCTGCAGTCATTTTTCTGTGTCTGTCAATGAAACTGGTGAAATGTCTGAAGTTTGACTCATAAAGCTCAAGGGTCACTTTTGGATTTGGGATTTGTTTCTAGGATTTGAGGACATTTGGTGCTTAGCCTGGACCATTGTCAGATACTCTGGAGGATCCGTCTGTGGCACTTTTTCAAAAACAACCTCTATTTTGATGTTTTTTAAGCACTCAAGCATCTTTTTTTATATTGATAGTGCAAAAAAAATCCCATTGTTAATTAACTGAATTGTGATATAAGAAAATGCAGAGTGGGCCAACTTGCAACCTTTGGCGTGTCACTGCCTTAGACCCTTAATTTGGACAAAGAAAAGCACCATGAAGAAAACTTGATTGGAAAATGGTTAACTTGGCTCTTCTGCGAATTTAAAGTCATTTTCACCACAAGGTTGAGACCTGGAACAACTAGTTAATTTAATCTATTAGTGGATCAACAGAAAAAGGGGTAGAAATGGGTGTCATGTGTATAAAGATTTGTTAGATGTTAGAGTATAAAGTGACAAAGTTACATACAGGACCTTAAAAGGATGCTACCAAGAGCTGGTAGGTTACAGGTCAAAGGTCACCCATTTGTCTTGTCCATGATCACAGACTTTGTCTCATTATCTTATAGTAAATCTTGTGTTTTATATGCCACACTGCGTCATCTAAGTGAATGGTAAACAATGAAACCGTCTCAGCGAAGGCCCTCGGTTTAGACAAACATGAGAGGAAGTGTATTGGTGTGCAGACGTATTTATCAGCCTGGGGTTTAACCTTTTAATTATAGCTTGGTACACACCTATTTACATTAATTCTGCTATTCTCCTTCCTCTCTCCTCCTTACCTCCATCTCCCCCCTCCCCTCCTCTCCCACTCTCTGCTGATACCAGCTGAAGCTCTGCAGTGCTACAAATGCGACGTTGGCTTTTGGAAACTTTGCTTAACCACTAAAACCACATGTAACAACGATGAACGATGCTACAGTGGTGTCGGAAAAGCAGGTAAGGAGCTCAGAAGTTAAAAATCTCACTAGATGACATTCTCCTTAAAGAAGGTCATCAACACGCACATGAAACCCCGTCAGTTGCATTCTCAAAATACCTCTAGAGGAGAATAACTTGGCACTTGTGAAAGCATTTTAATCAAAAGGTTAAGATAATTTTTATTGTGCCAGGATAATTACCTGACTATTCAAATTGTCCATCAACAGAACAGTTTTGCCATGTAAGCCAATGAGTCCCCATCAGTCAGTTGGACCACGTTCAATATCAGGTGTTGTTATTTAGAGCATGTGAAAATTAGTCAGCACCGGAGCAGAGAAGTTGAAAAAGTTTGTCTAATATGATAATAAAGTAACAGCTGAAATAGGTCAAACGGAATAGCAGTAAATAGAAGACTAAAAATAATGGGTTCATCATATATTCACTCAAAATAATTTGTTTTTACATGAACAGAAAATGTTGGCATTATGTGCCCACACTGTCTCAAAGACCATGTACTTTAGTATGGAGTTTATTTCTTTATTGTTTAGGTGTAATGAAGGTACAAATACTTTCAACAAATTCCAACATAGATTAATTTCACAGAGCCAAAATATAAAATGCAACACTTTTCTTTTTGCTCCCATTTTTCACAGGTTTAAGTTACATATCTACGACTGTTTCTGTGCAGATATGTTTCTCCCAAAATTTACTGGAAAATGTTCAAATGTGTGTTGCCAAGCACTTAGATTTCCCCAAGATAATCTATCTACCTGACGGTGTGGCATATTGAGTTTGCCAGTTTTGATTGCCACACAGGTGTGCCTGTTTTGAAGGAGTGTACCATTTGCATGCTGGCTGCAGAAATGTCCACATGACCTGTTGCCAGTTCACTGACTGTTCATTTCACAACCATAAATTGTCTCCCAAGTCCTGTCTATGAATTTGGCAGTACATCCAACCGGCCTTGTGTGCTGCCACATCAGCTTAGGACCTCCACATCCAGTGTCTCCACTTGCACAATTGTCTGAGATCAGCCGCCCATACAGCTCATGCAATAATTGGTTTTCAGAGCCAAACTGTCAGAAACCACCTCAGGGAAGTTCATCTGCACGCTCGTCATCCTCATTAAGGTCTTGACCTGACAGCAGTTTGTTGTTGTAGCTGACTTTAAAGGGCACTTGCTCACCTTTGAGGGCATCTGGCACTTTGGAGAAGAGCTCTTTCCACAGAAGAATCCCGTGTGACACACTTTCCCCAAGATAAAACTGCACACTTAAAAGTGGCCTTTCACTGCGACTATTGCAGTGCACACCTGTGTAGTAATCATGCTGTTTAATCAGCATCTTGATTTGCCATACCTGTCAAAAAGTGAAGTCCTAGATCTTTCATTTAAACTCGTGAAAAAATGGGATCAAAGCAAAAGTATACTTTTGTTTAGTGTAAAATAATCATCAGTTGTGGATGCAGGCAGACACTCACCTTTGTGCCCTAATGTTTATCAAGTTAGGACAGATCTGCCTCTATGTTATTTATTCAAGTGGTTTAAAATAGCAATTATGATCGCTGATGTCTGTCTTCACCCACAACAGATAAACTCAAGTATCCACAGGCTTAGGAAACGATCCCTTCCTAAAATAAGTTTATCCTTATGGTGAAAATATCAAGTGGCCTGGTTAAAATTAATCTTTTTCTAATTGTCGACAAATCTCCAAGAGTAAAACCAAGTTATTTATTGTGTAAAGGAGCATTATTTGTGTAGGCAAAGCCTGATTAATTCCTCTGCACCAGAGAGCTCCCCATACGTCATCAGCCCGATTTGAATATATACTCTGTTGAACTTTGAGGTGCAGTGGAAACGCAAACAACACAGATTACCAGGAACTCTTTTACCCAGGTAAATAAGTTCCTCTTAATAAAAATTCCTGGGAATGTTGGTGGAAAAGGAGCTAATGTTGTCAAAAACTATTAGAAACACACCAATGAGCCCACATGAACGCACACACTGTAGTTTATTTTAAGGTAATCCTGCTGTTGTAAATACTCACTAGAGCACTAAATGTATAGCTGAAAATAAACCCAACACATCCACATTTTACTCCTGTTACACTAACATGCAGTGTTTTAGGAAATGACCTAGGCTTTTTTAGAATTGTAACTATATATTTGTTGTCCATTTATAAAGGTTAATGTCTTCAGAACAAACCTGGGACTTGTTGACAGAAAGGAAAAGACAGCTTGCAGAGTTCTCCTTTAAGGAATAAAAACTTAAAAACCCAAAAAACATTACTGTAGTAAAGTACCTTTTTTTCCTGCTACTGGTTTAAAAAGTGTTCACAGCATCTTAATTGCAATTGAAATCTGGCAATCCCCAAAACTGGAGTAACAAGGTTTTCATCTAACAGCAGCATGCAGCACATACCTCTAACTGAGCAACCATTTCAGTGAAACACAGTCAGCAATAGACACTGACAGTGATTGTGTGTGTTTGCCGTCACTCCACAGCCAAAGTCATTGATATCAAGATGAAGGGTTGTCTACCAGCGTCCAAGTGCAACTTGACAGAAGACGTGACCTTCCCCTCCAGCATCTCCAACACCACCGTCTACACCATGACCAAGACATGCTGCAACTACGACCTGTGCAACGCTGCGCCTGGTCTGCCCGGGGCCTCTGGGCTGAGCCTGGCCCTGGCCACGGTTGCTGCTGTGTTTATGGCCAATATCCTGGTTTGAGAGAAAACAGTGGATGATGGATTACACAACCTGCACACACACACAAACACACACTACATATTGTACACACACCAGCACTACAAGGATTAAATTATCTCCTCAGACATGAGTTTTTTTTTTCACGTGTACTTTGCTCTTTAGGTGTATCGTCACACAAATGCTAATGCAGGTTTTAATTAAATTTCCTTTTTTCCGCCCTTTTTTAATCAGTAAGCTGTCCTAGTCCTCATTTCACTGTAAGAAAAATCTAAATGTTAGTTTACCAACAATGTACAGAGTAACACAAGACATCAAAGGTGATTTAAGGAGTCCTCCACCTGTGTAAAGCACAATGAGCACTATAAAGTTTTGACAAATGAATCATGTGTTGTGTAACAAAAACTGATTTGTAATCGGCGCCGTTCAAGCGGTAACCTTCAGGACTAAAAAAATGAAGCCATCATGGAAGTGCCAAAATTTGCGGGGGCTGGCTCCAGAGGCAAGTCTGTCCTTCCCATGTTAAAATGCCCAACTTGGCAGCAGAAATAAAAGATC
>JAPZEB010031762.1:0-11544 GCA_029783705.1 Chaetodon striatus
TCAGCTGACAGAGACAGACAGGAGGTCTGCGTCACTGTGACGTGGAGTCACATCTCTGGGGAGGTGACGTCAGGCCATGGCGTAGGGTGCACGTTGATGTAGAGCCTGGAGAAATGATGCTGTATTCCTTTAGCTGTGGCCGTGTGTGTTATTTCTGAGTAATAGTAGAGAGTAAAGAGTCGTTAAAGATAAACATTTTGATTTGTTTTCTGTGGATGACGGCGGCCTTAGCATTCAGCTATACTGACTATGACACACACTGACAACCGTCACTAATCCTGCGACACGTCAGTTATGATCAACACTGCATGTTTATGTGAGGACTCTCCACACAGGCCCTGAGCGCTGAATGTCTCCTGTGCAGCAGCTTCGTCCGTTAATTAACGATGACACCTCTAACGTGTTCATCGTGTGGAGACGAGCAGCTGTAATTTAAATTCCTCTGAAAGGTCAAACAGCAGAATCCTCTCACAAACGGTTTCCTATCAAAAGGTCATGTGACCACGACAGTTCCCGCCCACAGATTTAACATAGTATATCAAAACCTCAACTTTATTTACACATGCAAAGACCAATCACAGGAGGCACTAAGCTGCTGTTACAGTTTGTTTTAATCAACTCTAACTGTTGTTTTTGTCGCCTTATAATGAGTCAACAGTAAATATGACTTTTAGCAAAGCCTCTGTGTTCATGGTTTTACCTGCAGAGAGGAAACTCCCCCACAGCCGCAAAAAATCCCCAAATTATCGGAAAACAAGAAAAGACACCGTTGCTGTGCATTTTTCCTGCAACAGATCCACATCACACTGTAATGTCAGGTTTAAACAGTGTATAGATGCTGAGTCTGAGACGTTATAGAGTCACAGTAATATGTCAGCTGTAATATTTGTACACGTGACTCTTTGTCAGGACCTGCAGCCCAGTTTGGGTCAGCTGAGGCACCCTGAACTGGGCCAGTCTGGAGCCAGCCCAGTGCTGGGTACAGTTCAACCTAAAAATGTGTGATTTTGACCTCAGACAAACCAGACGCCTACGTATGGACCCAACCTGGTCGGCTGTATAAACCCATATCTGTGTCATCACTCGTCCTGGAGCGCTGCAGTGAGTCCTGGAATCTGAATATGTGTTTTTCCTCGTCCCAGGTTCGATGGCTTCATGGTGAGATGCCTGGAATAAGCTCTGTGGCTAACACAAGCTGAAAGGGAGCGTGCAGGTCTTTGAAGTGGGGTTATATCAGGTATGCCTCCACAGTCGGTGTGTTATGTACAGCAGATGTCAGTTGGCGTGCACACAGTTTGGAGAGGCAGACAGGAGTCTGACATGGAAGCTGAGAAATGTCCTGCTGTGGACGGGTCAGCAACAAAGTGGGATCTCAGCACCTGCAGTTTAAGTGTACGCCATATTGAGAGCATTCTTTAGCACTTATCTTTGTGTCAGTCGGTGATTATCAACGGGACGATGAAGCCGTGACGTCACTCTCGTCACAGCCAGACTCCGTTTAGAAAAACTGTGATTTAACATCAGTGAACACAGGAGCTGCTGGTGTACTGCTGCCTCCACCAGTCAGTCAGTGTCATATTTGGGACAGAGCAGGCTGAAGTGGTGAAATACTCTTAATATCACATATACTTTGTGTTGTTGCTGCCCCCTGTCTGCAGCAGGACATTACTGAATCAGTGACATCTTTTAAATCACGTCTGAAAACTTTTCTGTTCATTTTATATTTGTCTCATTTGATTGTTTTGATCTTGTGTTGTCAGAGGTTTTGTCGTCTTTACCTCAGCTGAGTCGTTATCTTCTTTGTTTTATTTCTTGTTTTTTATATTTTCTTAAAATTGCCTCGTTTTATTTGCATCAGTCCAGCATTGTTTTAAACTGCAGATCAACCATGTAAAGCACTGAGTAACTTTGCTTTTAAAGGCACTTTAGAAATAAAGTTGTTATTTTTATTATCATCATTATTATTACTGAGCGTCTGTGTCGGTGCTTCTGTCTGCCTCTCCAAACTGGGAGGTGCTGACTGACACTGGCTCAGGGGGCATACGCATTTAAAGGGCTGTATTTTGGTTACTATAACACAGGATTGTCTTGGATGGATTTTCTTGCAGACACTCAGGAAAAATGTGTGTTTTTTAGGTCTCAACACGACAGTGTAGAGACTTTCTGTTACCAAGTCCTGTGTTCAACACTAGCTGAAACATGAAAAGTTAAAGTACTCGTTGTGCGATAGAAAGTCTCCTGTGACTGATGTGTTATGATATTATTATAATTAATACTGACGCAGCACTTTACTGTTGAAGCAGCTGCAGGTGGCGCCGGTCGAGTCCAGTGGTTCCCAAAGAGTCGTCACATGATTAATGGGAGAGAAGAAGAACAACAAACTAAGTTCTGATGCACATTTTTCATGCTGAACGCTGAAACCAAGTCTGGACCCTCAAACAGGCTGATGGAGAAGTGTTCATGGTCCTCAGTATGTATCATATATAAGTACACACACACACACTGTGTGGCTGTGCTGACTCCTCCCAGAACAACATGTGAGGCGGAGCCGTGGCAGCTGGGCATGCTCAGACAGATTACAGAAGTTCAGGAGCAATCAGAGAATTCAGATGTCTCGTTTCCTTCCCGTGGGCAGACTGGTAAAAAACAACGTGCAGCCCTGGCGGCGCCCGAGGAGGAACGTCCTGCCAACTGACTGGATGACATGAAATGGGGAAAGGGGCAGATTTCTAAAAATCAACAGCCTGAGACAGAACGTTAACATCCGCCTGTGTCACAACACGCAGGGCAGGAAATTCCACCCTAAAACACAATGTTCAACCTCACAGACCTCACAGTCCTGGAAATTACATAAGATTGTATAAGATTATATAAGAGTTCATCTGGTGACGGTTTGTACACACACTCTATGAATGATGGCGCTCTGTGTGTGTGTGTGTGTATAAAGAATCATTCAAACCTATAAACTTGAGTCTTTTTCTTTGTTACAGTCGTCAGTTTGTGTCTCTGCTGTCCCTGAGACATCATGTCTCTCTTCCCCCTCTTAGTAATACTACAGTACCCATGAGCCTCTGCCAGATTTTACACCACATTTCTACAAAGTCTGATCTTCAGCTTCACAGTGACGGAGTGTGAAACCAAATTCCCAGCTCTGTGTTTGGATGTTCCATACTGAAATGCACCCTGGGAGTTGTAGTTGACGTCTGTGCCTCTGTCTCCAGGCCTGTGTCCACAGAGGGACAGTGAGGACATGTCTCCAGGCCTGTGTCCACAGAGGGACAGTGAGGACATGTTTCTGCTCGAGTGTGTGAATGAAGGTTTTCCTGTGATTGTCTCTGTGAAGGGTCTGAGAGTGGAGGACATGTGAGTGGAAATAACTGACAGACTGAAAGGTCCAGTGTGAAGGATTCACGGGGAGTCAGTGTCACACACTGAAGGCAACACGCTCTAAAAAATAAAACACCCTCTGTCTCTTATGGTTTCTGTGTGCAGGCTGCACAGTAGCATGGACATGAAGTTATCAGTCATCAGTTCAGCCTCCAGAGGAAATCCTGCGTCCTGTGAAAGAGCTGAGTGTGTCTGAAACCAGGAGTCCAACACACAAACACGCTGATGTGTGAAAGACTGACGATGCAAAATATGACTTTCAATAAATCCAAAACACAAAGAATAACAAAGCTATGAACAAGTTAACTGTGCAGATCATGAAACTATCAACAGGTCACGTAACTGTCGCTGCTGCTGCACGTCTGAACACCAGTAGACTACAGACGGAAATTATATCATGCGTGTGCTGTGCACTGTAGCTGCTGGATTAACATTAGATAAACATATATAAACCATAACAACACACGCCATCCTGTCAGGACTTCCTGTTCCTGAGTGCTGCAGAGCTGCTTTGTTTAGAGAACTTTAAAGAAACTAGAAATAAGACAAACTTTATTGTTGTTGCAAAAGAACAGACACAGGCTGACGTCACGATGACGTCACGATGACATCATCAGTTTATCACCTGGATGCATGTGTGGATCCTCTGCGGGTACAAAATCCCCACAATGCTTTGCACACGATTTGCTGGAGGTGAGCAACATTAGAGAGTATCAAAATTCCCACAGTACCTGAAAGCCCCTCAGTCTGCTGAGGGTTAATGACGTCACCTGGGGACACCTGTTAGCCTGTTCACTGGAGGAGAGGGAGGACTCTCACCTTGACTCTGCAGGATCCAAGGAAGGATCCTTGACTTTGAGAAACACCAGCTGACTGTAATCAGACACAGCCGCGTCACCAACAGGTGCGCGCACAGTGTGGGTCACATGGTAACTGCGTCACGGTGGATCCTTCAGGTGAGTCTGCGCTCACTGAGGAACTTTATCACGTCTGTGGTGATAATCCGGGACACTGCTGGGACACTGCTGGACACTACTGGGACACTGCTGGGACACTGCTGGGACACTGCTGGGACACTACTGGGACACTGCTGGGACACTGCTGGGACACTGCTGGACACTACTGGGACACTGCTGGGACACTACTGGACACTACTGGGACACTGCTGGGACACTGCTGGGACACTGCTGGGACACTGCTGGGACACTACTGGTCACTGCTGGGACACTACTGGGACACTGCTGGGACACTACTGGGACACTGCTGGGACACTACTGGTCACTGCTGGGACACTGCTGGGACAGGGAGGACGAGTGGACTGGTTTTACATGAGCGGAGGAGTTGGAGCTGGAGGATGTCACGTGCACACAGACTCGCAGGATGACGCTCAGACAGGTGTGTGTGTGTGTGTGTGTGTGTGTGTGTGTGTGTGTGTGTTTGCGGCTGCATCTGTTGCAGAGTTATTGTCTACATGTGTGTGTTGTAGCCCCTCCCACCAGGTGAGCAGTGTCAGGTGCAGTCACACAGTGTTTCAGTACATTAACTTCTTTCATCTTCATCCTGGCACCCTCAGCTCCTTCACTCACACCCTCCTCTCTAGGGCCCTAAGGGCCTCTTCACATGCCGCCATTTTTGAACCTCACTGTTTTGAATGCAGAGGAGCAGCAGAGGCGCCCAAACATGAGCACACGTGTTCCTGACAGAGGCCGAGGGACGGACACAGAGACACGTCTCGTTTATGAAACGTCTGTGATGTCACTGCGTTTTATTGGACCCATCTGTGGCCTGCACCCAGGCGCCGTCACTGTGTCACACGACAGACTCCAACTACCAAGAGGAACAGCGATGATCCACCTCACACACAAACTAGCAGCACAGCGCTGCACTGCACGTGTGCAGCTGCGCTCCGCTCACCTCACACACCGACGTGTCACTGTCCGCTGAGGAACAGATGGAGGAGCAGCTCTGTTGATGGAGAAGTTCTGAACCAGTGAGGGGGCGGAGCTGTGAGCAGAGATGAACGTAACACACCTTGACCCTGTATCAGCAGAAACCAGTCCGGCGCCGTCCTTCGGTCGATCACAAACATTCAGCATCAGCACATCTGGAGATACGTGCTTCTCACTGGACAGGAAGTAACTGAAGCTGTGAAAGTACAATATTCCCCTCTGAGGTGGAGGAGCAGGAAATACTCCAGTAGAGTACAAGTACCTCCGGTTTGTACTTAAGCACAGTACTCGAGTAAATATAGAGTACTTAGTTACATTCCTGCCCTGCTGCTGGAACCATTCAAACAGGAAGTGAAACTGACTGCGCCCAGTTACGGAAACTTTAATGGTACATGGACCAACAGAGGAGGCTGTGGGCCTCCAAGCTGGCGGCCTCGTGAGGACTGATTTGATTTGATTTGATTTGATTTGATTTGATTTGATTTGATTTATTCTGAACATTAAAAAAAACAACTGAAAAATAAATAATAATAATAATAATAATATATAATCTATATCGTAGGAGAAAAAACCCTCCAAAACAAAGACAAAAGAGAAATCATAAACAGCCTTACAATGAGAGAGATGAAGTCACATTTCATGTGTGAAGAAGAAACAAACTGTTCCATTAAACCACTGATCACACTCTGCTCACCGTCCATCAGACACACATTTACACACAGTCTGAGGGCCAATATGACTCCGTGTATAAAACACTGTGGAAACACAGAGTGAGAGCAGTGACAGCAGGCTCAGCCTGAGGGAGCTGATCCTGTACATACATAACTCAAATATGAAGCGCTGAAGCTGCTGCAGGTTAATATGAATATCATTGCTGCCATCTTGTGGCTGCAGGAGGAAACTACAACTAGAGACCACACTGACATCACTCACAAAATAAACTTTATTTATAACACGCTGTTACAGCTGACAGCCAAACGTTTCACCACTCCTTCTTTATTTAGCGTTGGTGTCTCAAACATGAATCACTTAAACATCACGACTGGATAAAGTTTTCAAAGACCTGCTCAAGGACGACCTTGAGCTCCTCTCAAACTGTCCCTCTGTCAAATATAAATATGCTGTTTTGAAAAAGATTTCAGATCCTGGAAGAGGATGGTAGTTTAACCAGCAGTTTGAATGGTTGTGGACCAGAGGTCGGAGGTCAGAGGTCAGAGGTCAGGTGAGGGAGGGTTTGGGTTGATATTTCACTCTGTTAAAGTCATCCACTGTGGTTTCTACCGGAGGCGTCTTCCAGTATTCCTCCAGACCCAGCGTCAGGCACAGAGCGATGGCCGCCATCTGCAACACGAGCCATAAAATGTTTAATATCCAACACAGGCCGAGAAGAACATCGTCTCTGGGCTGGTATACGTTTTTACAGACGATTTAAAGAAAAGAAAAGTCCATGTCAGATATCTTTATGCACTCTGTAAACAAACACCACCTTCCCCTCCTCCAGGTGTCTACCTGGAAAATGTTCACAGATCAACTTTTATAAGTTTGAAGGTAACAGCAAAAGCAGGACAGAAGAGTTGGCGTGTAAACGGTACCGTGATGGTGGCGAAGGCTGAAATGATTCCTATCCTGAGTTTGATGGGGAAGCTTAGGTAGCTCTTCAGGATGGGACCACAGGGCTGCAGGTCAAAGGTCAACATTAATAAAAAAAACATGTTGCAGTTCATCAGGAAAACTCTCTGTTAATCCTCAACAGTGAGGTCAGAGGTCAGCGTCAGGTAAGGACAAGGATGAGGACTTGTTGAAAGGCAGACGCAGTCTGGTCAAAGCTCAAATCAACATCAGTGTTTCCAGACAGACAGGAGTGTGAAGTCGTAGAGAGAAGAACCGTGAAGACCTCTGCTTAAAGACAGGAAATAAAACAGGAAGCACAGGAAGAGGAAAGGAAGGAAGGAAGGAAAGGAAACTCAGGAAGAAGTGTCAAAGAGAGGAAGGATAGAAGAGGAGAAAATATCACGAAGCAGAAGAAGTTACAGACGTGAAAAACAGAATGAACTCCTGTAGTTGAGTTACCTCGGAGTGAACCCACAGTTTGTCTGTGACCTTTGGGGTCGGAGGGGAAAGGTCACCACCCACCATCACACAGGGCCCCTCTGAGCTCGAGTTACCGGGCTGAGAGCTGAGGGACGAGAGAAAGCTTTTTTTTCTTTTTTTTTTAACTTTTTGATATCCAGAAATTTGTCTAGAAGCTGAAAGACTTTCAGAAACTTGCTTACTCAAATACATTTAAAGAAAATTCCTAAGTTTACAAAAACCTTCAAAAATCTCAAACTTTCCAAGAAATTTACAAAAAACTCATAAAGATGTCCAGAAAATTGTAAAATCAAGATTTATAAATTCTAGAAACTTGAAAATTTGAGAAATCTAGAAATTGTTCTAGTATCTCTGATGTGTTAAGAAAAACTGAAACTGTTCTGGGAACATAAATTCATCAAGACGCTCAAGAGCCCTCACAGAAATCCAGAAAAAAAATTCAGAAACGCGCTAAATCTTCTAAAAACTCAGGCTTTCCTCACTTTACAAGAAACTTGTCAAACTTCAAAACGTTCAAAAAACGTTCAAAAAACTTCACAAGAAATTTACATTAATTCAGTAAATGTGTCAAGAAAATGATAAATTCTTCCAGAAACACAAAAATGATCAACTTTTTTTTCAGAGCTCTTCAGCACACTTGGAAACTTGGAGTTTTCCGTGTGTCTCACCTGTGCTGCAGGGCGGAGACAGCAGGTGTGCACAGACAGGTGTCAGGAAGTTGATCCTCCCAGTCCTCAAAACTCCTCAAACCACAACAAGAGTCCTGAGAAACACAAGTCCAGTCTGACCAGTTTAGATTAAACAAAGAACCATCAGTCATCATGTTGGAACATCTGAAAGCTTAAAGCATTGACTTTGTTAGCAGAGAAATCATCTGTGACAGATTCTTCTCTAACTGTCCTGACAGTGACTGTTTGCAGCTGGTCCTTGTGTGTGTGCTGTCACACACGATACACATTCAGTTTATGGTTTTGAGGAGTTGGAAAACTGTCAGTATTCATCGTGCCGGGTGAGAGCTCAGGGTAACTTCTCAGCCTGGACCCTGTTGTCACATGTTTCAGTGTGCCAGTGTCTGATGGGAAGAACAGCTGCTGAGACTGGTCCAGTGCTGAGAGAGAGGCTGTTCCTGCTTAAACTAAAAGGATCTTCCTCTTCAACACAAAGCTCTATCTCTGTAGGGATCCTTTCATCATGATGTCAGACACTTAGAATAACAGTCTGAGCCTGTCAGTGACAAACACAAACACTGTTAGTGGACGGACACTGACGCTGTGAGCAGAGTGGTTACATTACAGCCTGCTGCCCTCAGTACGTTTACATGCAGCTTGAGACAATCAAACAAACAAACAAACAAACAAACAAACAAACAAACAAACACCATGGCGACCGAGAAGCAGAGGAAGCACTTCTGGACGGACGAGGAAACTACGTTCATGCTCCGACAGCTAAAGGAGCTAAACATTTCTCTGGATGGCAGGAAAATAAGAAACGTGGATCTATTTATTGAATTTAATTTATTCTTCCTCTTCAGGTCAACTAGTTCAGTACGCGCTATATTAAAAAGGACACAGCGCCACCTATGGAGGCGGAGTCAGACGTAGTCAGAAATTCGATTTCCTCTTCTGCATGTATACTCAGACAAGACGAGAAGTCCGACCTGACTGATGAGCCGAGCTATGAGCTGAGCTCCGCTGCTGCCTGCTGCAGCCTCTCTCGACACACTGGACCAGTTTCAACAACTGCTGTTCCCATCAGACACTGGGACACAGACACATGGACTAACAGGGTCCAGAGGTCTGGACTACAAAGCAGGATAACTTCAGGGTCAACTCTGCTTCTCTGATTCATCGGTGCAGCTCAGAATAACATGAGACAGCTGTGTGATGAGGAGGAGGATGAAACAGGTCACATGTTATTAGCAGAATAATGCACACACTGTTAATCAGCTGTGGTTACTATCAGCAACATGTGGCTCAGACACACCTCGTCAGTCAGTGACTCCTCTGTACTTCACAAACAGCCTTTACGGGACATACTCAGAGGAGTTCATCATCAAACATGCTGACGTCACGCACAGCTCAGAGTGGTGTTCACACCACTGACATGTCCCTGACCAGCTCTGTAGTGCTGGTCATCAGACGGCAGGTGTGAGGGGTTAGTCAGAGCAGATAATGAGAGGACATGCTGGGTGAGGTCAGCTGGCTTCACCGTGTCCAGGCCTCAGCTAGTGAGACGCCACAGTTATGCTTTAACCATCATGCACTGCTGCTTCATGCCTGCTGTGTCTGTCTGTGTCTTACGGAGGCCTGGAGTTTGCTCAGCTCACTCTGGATGTAAAGGTCCGCTCTGTGGAGGGGAGTGACGTTCAGAAACACCTCGTCCACTGCTCCGTCCATCTGCAGGACAGACACACAGCAACAGTGATGGAGAGACAGTGAAGACTGATTCAGAGCAAACACAGCTTTGTATTCTGAAGCTCTCTGTAAGAGACGTTTGACTCTGTGAAACAATTTATAATCATTAAACTCAACCTACTGACTGACTGCCTGACTGACTGTCTGACTGACTGACTGACTGACTGACTGACTGACTGACTGACTGACTGACTGACTGTTTCACATGCATCAACAGAAATGACCCCCCCCCCAAAAAACTGTCAGAAAATTAGTAGAAAAAAACAAAGTTAAAAACAAACAAACAAGGTAATTACCTGAAGGTTTAAATATTAGAATAATTCTGTACCATGATTTTAAATCTGTAATAATTTTTTATTACAGATTTTAGAAAAAAAAAGAAAAAAAAAGCAGAAACAAAGAAATAAGTTTAAAACCTGAGTTTAAATGTGCGCCGTGCACCGGACAGGGTTAAAGATGATCTTCATACTTACAGTGGTGTGTGCAGGTGTCATCACACTGAAGGTGGCGCTGTTGTCCTGTCCATCGTCACAGCTGTGACTCAGATCATCAGCTCTGGTCTTTAACCACCGCACTGTGACTTTATACAACAGAGGTACAGACAGCAGACATCTACAGGTTCTCATGTGTTTGTTTATTTAATGATTCATTTGGCTCCGCCCACACAAATAGTTCTGCAGCTGGACCAGTCCGGGCCCGTTGCTAAGTGTGTTTGTCGACACGTCACCGCAGAGCTGTGTGTGACATCAGTCTGACAGTGTCTGGAACACGTGTTCAACACGCTGCGTCGTCTTCTGATGTCACATGATGTCACCTGATGTCACCTGATCACACCTGGAGATTTACAGTCAAATATTCACACTTCACCATTTTCTGATCGTGTATTTAACTCAGATGTGGAGGTCACGTGACGACCCTTAATGTCGGCTAATTAACTGTTAACATGATCAGCGGCTCAGATCAGCTGTAAGGCGGAGTGATACACGCAGAGCCAACAGTCCCAGAATGACTCCTGTCCAATCAGATCGCTCGGTCAGATCTACCTGTTGTATAAAGGTGTATAAAAACAAAACAAACTGAAGAAACTGAACCAGAGACGAGCGCCCAGCTGCTGCTCACAGGACGAAACACCTGCTGCTCTCAGGTGCTCCTCAAACATCACCTGTCTGCACAGACAGGTAAATCAGCACCCTGCCACTCATCACACCGTCTCTGGGCTATGCTAAGCTAAGCTAAGCTAAAATAAGCCAAGATAAGCTATGATAAGCTAAGCTAAGCTAAGATCTAACATAAGCTAAGCTAAGCTAACCATGATGTTGGCTGAGATGACCCTAATGTGACTCTGGAGGACAGTCACTAAATGTTGTACTGTTTCTTTAAATATTAAAATGAGCTGACTCCTACCGGTGACCTGTTACTGACTCCGCCCCCTCTGTGTCTGTGTGTCTCGTCCCCTCAGGTGTGTAAACACGTGGAGGTGAGGGACTCAAAGATCAGCCTGCTGGACCTCAGGTGACAGACAGGAGGCGCCGTTTGTTTTTAACTTCTGAAGAGGAAACTGTGAACACACTGCCACTGTGTGTGTGTGTGTGTGTGTGTGTGTGTGTGTGTGTGTGTGTGTGTGTTCAGTTTTTGGGAGTTTTTTGTGAACTGTGTTTTTTGAAGTTGAAGTCCAGCCTCTGAAGCAGCTGCTGCTGTACATA
>JAPZEB010032154.1:0-11529 GCA_029783705.1 Chaetodon striatus
TCAACATCTGATGTGTGATTTAAGTGTTCTCTTCATTTTTTGAGCAGTGTACATAAAAAGATGCATGCAAATTGTTAACCTTATTTTTTTAGAGTGCATATTACATTTTCATAGTCCTCATAATCATTTCTACATATTTTACTTTTTATTTAGTATACTTTATGCATTTTTTAAATTTTTGTTTGTATATATTTTAGATTAAATTACAGATTGTTGCTGTTTATTGTCATCAATGTGTTCCCTGTGATTTATGTGTTAACCCCTATCAGCAAACCAACTGTCCCATAGAACTGTAAAGTTAAGGGTTGAAGCAGGGAAATGTCAGAGCTTATGTAGAAATTATTACAGTTTTTATAAAATATGGTCATTTTTATGCTGTGAAATATCCCACCCACTACATAAGTTGGTCACAACTCTCTAATAACTAATGGTTTTTAAATAAACTTAATTTTTAAAATTTCTAAATATCTATATTTCCAGCAGTCTTAAAAACACAGTATAGTTTGAAGTCTGTAAGTAGTACACAGTATTTACATTATAGCTTCAGAACAAGTATAGAATTAGGTCACAGCCTGATGCTGATGTAGACCACTGAATGTCATTAAGGAGGCTAAGCATCTGGACGTATCACTGTGCATGAATAAGCTCTTGTCTTTTTTCTATCATCTAAAGAGATGTGTGTTCAAATTGTACATTTGCAATGCTTCAACCCAAAAAAAAATAAAGGCAATGTAATTTAACATGTTGCTATTTAAAAAAGTAAAATGTGCTGAGTGTCTCATAAAGACTGCAACACAGTGAGCTGATGAAGACTCATCCTCTACTCGGCAGGCTGATGTGTACAACCTCCATTATGATTGTGTTTGATTCTACATCTGCCTGAAGGCTGGATGTGAGTAAATACTCTGCTCTCCTCGCTCCATGCCAATATTGGATCAGCATGCAGACATTTGATGATGATAATCCATCCTGAGTCAGAGACCACCTGTTCATCCATTTCCGTTGCTCTGCTCTCTGCTGCAGTCTGCTGGACATATTAACAGGCTGCACTCTGTGCAGCAGCACTATTGAAACAAAGTCACAGCTCTAAATATAGACAGGAGGAGCAAGACGGACTGTGAGTAACAAAGCTCTCATAACTGCAAAGCTGATGTAAATGATACAACCACATCATTATTACAGCATTATAAGCACTACTTGAGATGGAACCAGTTTTCAAACAACTTCAAAGCAGGTGAAAAGAAAGTAACTTAACCCTTTGTACTCTGCATTAGAGATAATCTGCCAGTGCTTACATTGGTATATTTGATTATTGTGATGTAATTTCTTGAAGTATCGTTAAATGCTTCATATCTCTAAAATCTTTACAAGCTAAGTTAAAGAGTTATTCAAGTCAATAAATCCAAATGATAAATAAAAGTATTGAAGTTGTGTAATTTTTTTATACAAAAATCAAACCTGCTTTTTCATCCAATTTTACAAAACAAAGCCCAAAACCTAGTGATCCAAAAGACTTCTGAGTGTAGAAACATAAAGAAAATATTTCTTAACACGTGTAAAAGCACTGTAATGAATCCATCATTCATTCCACTGGCACCACTGTGTGAGTTTGCACCATACATAGGTTGAACCCAAATGTCCACCCTCTGGACTTGCAGACTGAGCCCTCACGGACTTTAATTTTACATAGTGTGACGTATTTACTGTCGTCAAGTCTGCAAGGGCAGAGACTGCAAGCGGCTGATAGACAGCCGTCGACTGTTTTACTTGCTATTGCTGCTGTTATATTCATGTATGTCATATACGTTGATAAATAGTGTCAAACTCATCTGTCCTTGCAGATAACAAGATATGAATTCCATGTATAGACTTTTTTGTGACTAAACCAAAAATGTATTAATGCATCTCTATATTATAGGCTACACATGTTCAAAAAATGAAATGTTTGTAAATAAGAACAGGACTATAACTCAAAAAATTGGGCATTACTTACATTTGAGGACCTTCTATTGTTGTTTTTCGGACAACTTTTTTGGCCTATTTTACTGTGAAGCCTGATTGGCTGCAATAATAAAATGCATTTTCATTCACTCTGCAGCCTATACTTACATATATCCCAGTATCATGATGTGGTTAAATATAATTTCGGGCCTACACAATTCAAGTAACATTTTAATAGCTTTAACTATAAATATTATCATTATTATATATACTATTTTACACATTCATTAGTTTTTGGAGGTTTTTTGGCAGTTGAAAAACCCACAACAGCACGTGCGTGTGGCAATGAATTGTAGGTGAAGTGTGCTGACGTCTGCGCCCCAAGCCAACTCCCTGGAAGTCTGCAGAAAGTCCACTTTAGGCCCCTTATGGAGTGGTTCAATTGTGAATTTAGACAGCACTGGACAATTCAGGAAAGTCCGCGAGTCTGCAAGTGCGGTGAAATCCGGACATTTGGATTCTGCCCGTAAACCGCTGATAGACAGCCCTCGAGATTGTTTTACGCGCTGCCATGGAAACATTCGAGCGACGATTACAATCACTGTAATTGACTCAAGACATTTTGACCCAGTCTAAAATCCCGTGGGTAAGATCACAGTGGCTACAACCATATGATACAACCTCAAAGGCACTAGCATGGCTGTAGACCTACTCTTGTGCAATTGTAGAAATGCTGTGCCTGTAATTAATACATTTGTTGTAGACATTACAGTCTAAAATTCTAATTACGTAATTTACAAGAAAAGTGTGTTGTTTATTTATTAAATTATTCATTTCTGTTGTAATATTTACAAACGCAATCTCAAAAAAGTGTAAGTGTGCATGTATCTGTGTGTGTGTCTCAACAACTGACCCTTTTCTGTGGAGCTCACGTTGGCAAGTGTGTCCTCATGGCGCGCAGTATCACCATTGGCTGCCTTGTAGGCCTGATGGAAAGAGGGCAGATATGCACTTATTACATTCCAGCACACATCATATGATAACACAAAATGCCAGCTTACAGTAAGATTTTTCTAACATGAACAATCACAACTGATAGCACTTGTGCTTTGTCAAGAGCCTGACAGCTATTGTCTGGGCAGACTGGCTTTATGCACAAAGCACAAAGAACCTTCTATGTCCCCTCCAGTTTCTAAGCTGTAGTGATGTCTGCTACACACAGACCAGTCTATCCTGAGGATGGATGTTAACGGGCTCCCAGTTTACACCAGCCAAGACATCACATTGTAAAACTACAGATTGGATGATCACAAAGACCCAGTGCTGATGAGTCACAAGTGGATGTCAATCCTTGCACCAGAGTTTCACAGATTCACATAACTTCTGATCTTGTAGATGATGCCCGCCCATATTTAGAAGTATATGGAAATAACTAATACATGCCAGTATAACACCTGGGCCACGCTGCCTGCATGAGCAGCACGTGTGCATCATAGGAACCTCTAATTTTTTTTGTCAGCACCAGTGTTAACCGTACGGCTCAGTAGCTGCTTACCTATGGAACGTCTAAAGATTTGAAATTTCAACTATTATTTCTGTGTGACTTTTCTGGTCTTTTTTTAATCGCTTGATTATTTGATATTGTACCATCAACCTCAGCAATGCCCATTTCTATGGATGATCTCAGACATGGCTAAAACCACCTCTTTAAACCACCTTTGCATTTTTACACAGAACACAACAGTGGCATCATGTCACTTCAGTGTGTTATTTTAGACAGCATGCCAGCATCGCAAAAACATAAGAGGTGTGATGGGCTTGACATGTAACACAACAGTGTTGGCCTTTAGTGTGACATAACGTCAGCAGCGCTTTATAAACAATATCAATACCATTAACATGGCAATGATTTACCATCCCTGTTATACAGCGGCTGATCTCGTCCTCTGCTCAGAGGGTGAGGGGCTCCTGGACCTCATTGCCTTTCTAGTTTGCTTACATTTTCGGCTGCTGCCCCTCTCTGAGTTAGCCACTAACAGCTACTTTTTAAATCTCCCACAGTGGGTCACACACATAGTTCGTCATCAAAATGTCACTCCCATGCCACCCATGATCTCATCCTGCCAGCCGTCCTTTTTACAAACTTTGTTGCAGCGCCGTTATTACCTAAACTGCTAGTTTAAAAGGCGAGACAACTGTCCACCCATTCTGTGACTGTACCTTTTATATAGAATGGCGAGGCGGGATAATGGAGTGAAATTCCTGCCTTGAAGAGGCAGTGTAAAAGGGGATATTTACTCAACACTTACTGTTTCCGTTTCAAATTAAAAGCCCTCTAGGTTTTTTGCGGACAGAGTCCCTTGATTTATTAACACAGGGTCCTTACTGTGGATTTCATAAGGGAAAATTCAAAATAGAAAGACATAGATGACAGGCAGCAGGGCCACAGCAGCAACGCTGTCTGTGTGAACACCATACACGTGCAAGCTGCAGCAGTTCAGTGAGGTAGCCATCATGAGCTGCTCGAACAGGAAGTGTGGCCAAGGCGTAGAACTGTTCTACTTAACTTAAGTTTAAGATTACATTCTCAGTTTTTAATATCATTTAGTGTGTGGAATAAGGAGAAAACCAAGTAACTTATTTTTTCAAGCATTCAAGTACTATTTCTCTCAAAATCTTTAAAGGTACACTCACCGCTGATTCTGAGGACAGATTCTGAGTGGAATACTGCTTTAAGAAATCCCGGCAAAAGAGTAATAATGCATTCTTTACAGGTCAGGTGAACCTGGAATGGAGAAATCTCACTCAGATACTCACATAGACGGCTGCAGCAGTGAGGCCTCCTCCGCACAGAACAACGTATGCCATGTTGCTGGAGCCCCCAGGGATTCCAAAGGCCATGTGTCGTACTGGAACTGCTGAGAGACACAGGAACACAAGGAACAGAGTTAGTATTGAAGTATGATTGGAAGCCGAGTCCTGCGGCTGTCCCAAATAGCTTAATAAAAAAAGCTTTGAATTCTGATTTGGATGTTGATTACCATGACAACAATGGAAGCAATAGGGTCAGCCCACAACAAAAGGTCAGTCACATTTACTGAAATTTATATAACCAAGAAATTACTAATTTTGAACTAGGATGGACCTGTGTCCACTTTCATCCAACCATAGGGCATTTGTTTTTTGTGTCATGGGATCCAAAATAAGCATCAATAATAAAAATAATAGAAAATCAGAGAGTGAACGTATGATAAATTTAAACATTTGGGTGTGTTTCATTCAGGAAACTGCTCCATCAGAATTACAACTCGGCACATACACCAGTGCATTCTGATGGCGTCAACATGTCTCCATCCCTTAATCCAGTTACACAATACAACCCTGGTCATTTGTAGCAGGGGAGATGGAAAGATTTAGAAGCAGCCAGGCTAAACACCTAATTGTCCCTTAAATTAAATCCCCAACACACACGAAAATGTCCTGCTTCATGATCTTAGATTTGCATCAAAAATAAACTTTAAAATGTTGTCGTGAATTAGTCCCTCAGCACATCTGTCAGGAGTCAAAGAAGATCTGTCAAATGCTTTATAACAGGCGATTGTTGTGCTGATGGTGACTGTGGCTGGCTGCAGCCTGCTTACCAAAAGAAAAGATTTGCTGGTGTTTAAAAGGATTGCCAGTAGTGCATGCAGAGGAGGCTGTAAATAAAACCACCCTGCATCCCAAGAACTACTTCATCCTAATCTCCTACCTAGATTACACACACACACACACCCACACCCACACACACACACACACACACACACACACACACACACAAAAGGGTCTACATGCAGTTACAGTACATACGATATCTTTAGCATGATCCACACCCTCTGTGTGTGCACATGCACATGGTTTACTCACCAATCTGAGTAGGCCATCTTAAGTCATGAAAGAACACAATGTACAGCACATCCCGCCCCCTTTCGTCCTTCCCATGTTTCACATGTGTGTTCTGGCAAATCATAACTCATCCTGTGACTTTGCTACTGACAACCCACATCTACCTATATAACGATGTGGATGATCGTTCACCTGCTGCATTCACAAAATGTTAAACCAGTCATAGATTTACATCAGTTTAATCAAGGACTTTAAAAAAAGAAATCAAGAAGGTGCTGCTTGTATCTGTAGAGAAAGATAGTTGAGTGTCGATTCTCATTCCTAGGTCACTAAATACCGACACTGTGGGTTGGTGGTTTGGTCCAATTACCAACCCAAAGAATCTGTATTTAAATGACTGAAAACAAAGCTGACCACTCTGACCTAAGTCAGCAGGAATGGTTTTCATCTCATTAAAAAAAAGAAAAAAAACTAAGATTATGCACAAGCTGGTATTGCATCAGGGTCAATGATCACCTTTTCCTAAACTGTGCATTTCTAAGACAAATTTTCCCTTCAACAAGATCTACAACATAATAGTGACAATGTGAAAACAATGTGAAAGAAGTTGTTCCATTTGTGGTCATAAACCTAAAAGAAACTCATTGACTGAATCTGTGATTGAATAACATTTACAGTTATGATCACTTGTACAATATCACATCCAAACAACAGCAACCCTACAGCCACACCTTATGTTGGTTCAGAATATGGTGTTTTAACTCATCCAGTCACAAATCTTTGGTCTAAACTGGGCCTCAGATGGCAAGTTTGATACCACTCTGATGTATGTCTGCGAAATATGTAGCTGGAGGCAGCAATTAGTTAGCTTAGCTTGGCATAAAGACTGGATACAGGGGGAAACCAGACAGGCAGGAAACTAGCTGGCCTGGCTCTCTCAAATGGTAATGAAAAAAATACTTAAACATGTTTTAGCTTGTTTGTTTAATCTGTAAAAGAAAATAAAAAATAAATAAAAATAAAGTGTTAAAATGACACATTGTGGTTTTCATGGACAGTTATGTACAGCAAATGGCCCAAATAATGTAACATGTTGGTGAGTTTTAGCGGTTGGGCTGATTTTGCAACCGTTTACCCACATTGCTAGCCTTTACAGTAAACTACCTGGCTGCTGGCTCAAACTACATGTATCTGGGTCTAGTGAATGAAAAAATTGTAATCACAATTTAAATAGCATCTAGGCTTTTTAAAAGTGGGACAACTTAAAAACTTGGTATGTCACCTTGCCTTCCATCCCGCATCACATTAAGATTAACCTAATCATTGCCTTAACCCCAGAATTTAACCTACAGAGGACTTTGTTTAACTTCAAACAAATGATTTTTGTTTTGCAATCATTGATTTAGAAGGATACATTTAGATTTTTGCTCCTTGTACTGCTGACACGGCTGCACCCGCGGCTAATGTTAGCCTATCCTACAGATTTTCAAGTGACTTTTACCTGACTGCTAATATATTCTCAAATGTGACCATCATGAGGCTATACTGGGAAATATGTTCAACTAAATAATGCTAAAATATATATTGACAATTAGTTTGACTAAATTATGTCCAACAACAAAAATCTACTCAGATGAGGCGTCTGTATTCTGATGTCAATGTAATATCTGGCATCATGCTCAGCCCAAATGGACTTACAAGGCAGGCTACCAGTGTCCATGCAGATGTGAGTCCAAATATACAAATGAAAACTACGAGATGAATAGTATATTCTGTATGCCTTCATATGTGACAAATGAAATAAACTTACCTCATATTGTATGCATGTATTATTCAGTCTAGTTTGCCTAATTTTCCAAGCTTTAGAAATAAAGCGTCCAACATTCAGATTTTAATGAAACAAAAATCCTCCAGGATGTTCAGCCATGCCAAAACTGTGCAAGATGGAGTAGTGAAACTTTACTGGTGTGTAACTTACATTGCAATGAAAGCAGATTTCAAAGATGGGTGTGGTACAAGCAAGGGGGCCAAAGGGTAGGAGGGTAAGATGTAGGGAAGGGGCCATTGTTTACATCGTGGATTGCTTTATCATGGTTGGAATGATCCCATCCCAAGAGGGTCTCTAGTTGTTTTTGTCTTGTTTGTTTTTTTTGTAGTTTACAAAAGGTTGCAGGTTGTTGAAAAGGTATGAACTTGCACTCAAGAGCACAAGCTGAGATGGTCACAGAGCTTACCAAAGTGAGCACTGCTGCATCCCATAAAACCACCCTCACTGGGGGAATATAGAGTGGTGCAGGACTGAGTCCTAAAAACCAGAAATGAGTTAACATTTTAGTACTTCCAGTTCTGGTGTCTCAAAGTCTTTTTTTTTTTTTAATGGATTTATTGTCTGAAATAAGGCCTGTGGTTAACAAGCTTAAGAGACTTTCATGTTTTGTTCTAAGACATCCGAGTCTTTGAACAGAAAATACTGAACACTGCTCTTGGTCAGCTTCACAATTTTTTAGTTTCAGTCCTACTGGACCTTCATCATGAGTGTTCAATGATTCTCCAGCGCGCCTGAGACAGTTGGATGTCCAAATATCTCTCTAAACAAATTGTTCTACGACACAAAATACATCATTAAATACCCCACTGTCCATTTTGAAGCTTTTACGAGTCTTAAAAAGGCTGGTTACTAACAAGTGTCTAAAAAAGACCAGAGAGGTTGTTGGGGACATTAAACATCATGCCAAACACTGGGCCAAAAAATCCTTAAGTGGTGTTTAATTGTGAATATAAGGATTATCTTGCTAAACAAAAACCACCAAGTATAAAACTTGTTTGCCACAGACTTTATTCTCTACAATAATCCAAAATCCAATGGGGGGGGGGATCACATAGGCTTTTGGTCAGAGGGAACCAGGGGGAGTCTCACTTCTGTGTTGGCCTATTTAAAACAAACAAACAAAAAAATCATCCTTGCAGCACTCCCTTTTTAAAATGGTGGGTTTGAACTCCAGTGTTTTAACTCCACCTAGTATTAGATTACTTTAAACCAGGCAGAAGTACCAGGTAGCCTTCTATCCACAGCTTTGCTCATGGAAACCCAGAACAGTTCCATGCGAGTCAGACCATGCAGTGGAAATTAAGCTATGATATCACCAAATTAAAAATGATATATTAGTAAAACTAAGTGTGTATCAAACCTACACTGAGCTGGACATTGTCATCTTGTGGATGCTGAACCAATGTAGGAGTAAGTCCCCCTTCTAATACCCATGACACAGCAGCGTAATGCTGGGACAAGGCCAAGTACAGGTTATTTATACAGGTAATCAGTTAATCCCTGCAGTGAGGTTTAAGCCTGTAAAAATGGACATGCACGGCAACAACAGGCAAGATGGCTGCTGTGATGATACACGTGTTGACATGCGTGTTGGGTGTGCTCTCCTACCATGTCACCTGACATATGCTGAGACAGAATCAGGGGGAGAATGTGGAGACGTGCAGGACAACAAGGTCAGGCCTGCTGTGACCCTGAAACACCTACAGTTTTTTAAGTCTTTATTTTATTTCTGGGAGGCAGCCTTCAAGACCAGCTCTATTTTTGCAGCTATAATTCATTTCGTCTGCGCCATCAGACAGAGCTTCACCAATAGTTTCACAGTAAGTTAAAGCAGCAGTTTGCCCTCAAGCTGAATTCCACGTGCTCAGAGCCCAAAGTAAAGGATGATCCAGGCAAGGACGCGTGAAAGGAGAAAGCATCCTAAAATGTACCTGAATTCCCTTTACCTTAGATGCGAACACCCCAGAGTTAAGTTTCAAATAATGCAGCAAGAAAAAAAAAGAAGGAAAAAAAGTAAATTCCTAATGTATGTATTTTTTTTTTTTTACATTATTATCATCATAGGCTACGCAAGGGGGCTGGCATTTGTGCAGGCATAGCTGATCTCCATGTGGTCCAGCTGTAAAGTCTTGGTACAACGTGTAACCATCACAAAGAATCACTACTAAACCATTATTTCTTTGCAAACACTGGACTAGGCCTACACGCTCGAGACTTCAATCACTTTATTAAAAACATGAGGCGCATTTGATGCAGCTTAGTTATAAAACCTTAAAGCCAAACAGGGTTTCTGTCGCGCGTGGTGCGCTCTTTCATAACCAGTGTGCAAGAACGGTGTGTTCCCAAAGCAGGACACACCTCCCTCCGACTGCTGCTCTGCACAATGGAAAACCTAAGAATCTAAATCTTTTTGCGACTGTCTTCTCACATAAGTCATCGAGATTTAAAAAGAAATTCTGCTGCTGAAATTAACTTTCAAAAGCACTTTATTTGCACCAGTACAACCCCGCTTTTTGCAATCTGTGATACTGTCATTCACAAAACGTTTCAATTAGTCCAGTGATTACAATCCAGATAAGATGGTAAACGCACGTGAAAGCGATCGTTACTTTCATTATTTAGACAACACATCGTGTAAACTCCATCCACAAGTCATTTACTGTGTTAACCTCAGTGTACTCACCATTTCTGGGTGTTGGTTTGAAAGCCCTCCGTGCCAGAGGCCCAACTCTCTGCAAAGCCCGTCTGCAGAACATCTTCTCTCGGTTGTCAGCAGGTAAGTGAGTGTGTGTCCGTGTGTTTCCTGCAGCTTTTAAAGATGATTGAGGAGGAGCACTCAGCTGTTGTCCAACACTGACTGCACAGTGCACCTCCTCTCTAAAAAAGACTGGGACACCAGCGCGCCCTCCACAGGCGACCTGCCAGAACAATGTCCGTGTTATGCTGTGGCTTTGAGTTAATGTTGTAATGTTATGGATTTATAGTGAAATTATATTATTATAATAGTTTAAATATATATATAATATCTAGTGCTTGTGTTTAGAGCTTTCTGGGGCGGGTTTAGCCGTTCTTAGCATGTGTCATGCTGTATAATGAGATGAAATGATGTTGACTTCTCTGTGGAGGATCAGACATCCCTCACAGTGCTTTCAAGTGGATTACAGTCCCACGTGGTTGCATGCAGAGAGACACTGAACTGTGGTTGCATAATACACTCTGTTCCAGAGCTATTGTGGGCCTGCACCATGCATGGCTGTGATTGGCAGATTGCATTCTTTTATACTAATACACCATGCAAAAAGTTAAACACCTTTATTTTTGTTGCCATTTTCACAGGTGTAAGTTAAAGATCTGAGACTTGTTTCATGCTCTCAACAGACATATTTCTCTCAAATTTGGTCACAAATGTGTTAAAATCAGTGTTAGTGAGTACTTCTCATTTTCCCTCATAATCCATTCACCTAACAGGTGTGGTATATCAAGAGGCTGATTAAACAGCATCATCACTACACAGGTGTGTCTTGGGATGGTCACAATAAAAGGTCACTCTAAATTGTGCAGTTGGGCTGTGAGGCTGCAGCAAAAAATAAATAAATAAATAAATAAAATAAAAAAATAAAAATAAAAATAAAAGCCACGCCACTATTACCATGGCAGACTACTGCCAGGTCAAGACCCTGGTGAGGACAATGAGCATGCAGATGAGCTTGGGTGGCTGGTCTCAGGCAATCTCACAGGTGAAGACTCTGGATGTGAAGGTCCTGGGCTGGTGTTGTTACACCTTCCTGTTTCGGTCCAGGAGGCAGACACCATCTCCACTTTTAAGACTAGACTTAAGACTTTCCTTTTTGATAAAGCTTATAGTTAGGGCTGGC